>JARFOD010096283.1:17480-31822 GCA_031763545.1 Mopalia muscosa | reverse complement strand
GTGTAGTTTTGCAGGTTTTGGTTTTGATCCATGTAATGTCTGTCTAACTTTTGGATATACCTAGTATATTGACCTATTCTGGCTTAGGCACAAGACGGAAAATCAAATTGTGAATCTGTCCCCTCTTAAACCCTTCTTTTCAAACTATCTTAACAGTGTGGGCGTCAAGATCCATTCATGGATCTCTTGTTTTTATAAGGAAAGCAAAATTTTAGAATTATAGCTAATTAACATGTCAATTCACAGCTAGGATTTGAAGGTGAACTACATGTATTTATTTCAGATGACTAAATCCACAGTAAAAGCTGGGCCAAGAGTGTCCTTCCTTCTTTTCTATATTAATACATACGATATCTATGGTACTAAGCCCCTGTGGTTGGTAGGGAGTTTACTGCTGATCTGGTGCTCTGAAGCACAGACTCCAAACCGCATCTTCTTTATCAAGAATTTGTCCACAAATGAATTATATTGTTAGTTATTCAAAATATAAGCTTACTCAAAGTTGATTTTTATTGTCTTGAGATATTCCAAATAACTGGTTCTGGCAAATAAATCTTTTGAATCCAGACTTTTAACATCAGTTCTAAACTGTTTGTTTTATCTCAACTATAAAAATTAACAAGTGTTTTATGTTTTTTTCAATATATTGTTTGATTAAAAATAAAATTGTTTGTGGAATATTTTCTTTCCTTCGAGTCACTTTAAATTTTTTATGTTTTCCATAGGTAGTATGAAAGCTAATCTTGCCAAGTTTTTGGTTGGTTTGGTGCTGGATATGTTTGCTCTACCATTCCTGATTGTGTGCAGTGTGTCTCTATATTCAAAAGTCACCAGAAAAGAAACACAGGGTAAGACAGTTATTGTTTATATCTTTAAATCAGTTCTATATGTTCTTAAAGTATGCAAAACAAAAATTTTGAAAACAGAAGTAATCTTAAAACAATCCGGAGTTCAATCATTTACATACGTTTAGGCTGTATTCTCAGCTTTGATTTTTATCTTTCAAATCGTTTATTTCTCGTAAGTCTTTGAAATTTGGCACAGCCAATCTTGAAGCCATTATCTAAAAAAACGTCATCCAGTTTTTTGATATTGTTTTGGGGTTTGAAGATAATTAGCAAATATTTTTTTAAGGGCAGATTTTTATATCTTACATATATTTTTATCAATTGTTCAAAAACTAACTTGAATTTAGGAAAACCCTATGACAGTTTTTTAGTTTAAATACCGGTCTACACAGACATGCAAGTTTGGAGAAAAAGTCTCAAACCATCTAAGAAAAATAAAAGTTACAAACAAGGGTCTGTTTTAAAAAATTATTTGACGTTTTTCTTAATTTTTGTCATTATAAAATAAAACGAATCATAATATGACATTATATTTAGAATCTTGAAATCCTCTGCTTTCTAAATATATATGATGTTAATATAACCATCCTATGGAAATAACCGCAACAGCCACGAAAAGATAAGAGTCTCATATTTTACACCTGACTAGCGGTGGAGTCCTTAAAGGCATCCAAAAGAAGATGAGGTCTTGGTCTCTTAGGTCTTGAGATTGTCATATGTCGTCATTGTTTGTTGAAAATGGCATCGAATGTAATGTCCTTCATCCATTGGGCTTGCACGCAGTCGTATTATGAGTGAAATAATCTTAAGTACGGAGTAACACCTCAATGAAACGAACATGTGGCAGCTTGTGACGACTACGAATACTACCAATTTATACCAGCACATTTAACAATCTTGTTAGCAAATCCAGAAGAAAGAGACCTACACTTAAATTGTATCGAAGATAAAACTGACAGCTTTGGATATAAACGAGAAGTTTACAAACAAAGAAAAAAACATCTTGCTATGTTATTATTAAGGCCGACTTGTACCTTTGTACCTTTCCTTCTTCTGCTTTATTGCTCTATGACTAAATACATATGTCATTTATAACAAACTCTTTCCAGAATAATTTGATCAAACTGTATAAGACTTGAACAGGTGTCTAAACAAATAATTAAGAAGTGGGGTTTTGTTGATTCAGGTGTTGGGTAGTTTCTTCAAGTGTCATTGTAAGCTTCCGGGACATGACTTAATGTCAATGAACTTGATTTGATGAATGCAGACCAAAACCACTGGATTATCAATAGGCGCATCAAGTGGTTCAGAATGCAATCAGAAGGATTTATACTTTGAGTAGCTATTAACAATGGCGTCTTCTTTAGTTAAGTACTACGGTCGTAACAAAGCTTATTCTGACATAATCTGTTCAGATTCTTGGAAAGAGAGTCCGACAAGACGTACAAAGGAAAAGTTTGTACCGCACGAAAATAACTACCAGATATAGGCTTATATATCCTTGCTTCTCAGAAAAAGATAACCCCCTAGATCCACACGTCGTAAGATAGCGACGGCAGCAGGTGCTGGGACAAAATTGAATCCAACTAAAGTAAATTTGTCTGAAAAGGCTCTTTGACAGAACCGATTGTATATATAGAGTAGCCAGCGTGGGATGAAAGGCAACGCCAGGAGACGCATGGTGAAATAGGTCTTCGAGTGGAATTCGTCCGTCACGTTCGTCCAAGTTTCTTACTGTACTACATTCAAATTCTATTCCCGGACGTGACTCAATCTATGTAGTGTATCCTTAGAGCAACATGCATTTTGTCAATGCTCCAGAGGGGATAATATGGGCAATGCAGACATTTGATTTAACTTAACTGACCATTGGCTCTAAGCTTATTTGTTTTTTGGCTTATGGGTGGTGGATAACCTATTAAGTACCATGGGGTATACCATATTTCCTTAATCCACAGTTTAGAACTTCTGCCAAATTATAAACATTTATATTCTTAAAGACTTTCCTGAAATTTTCATAGATTATTCAAGTGTTTTTGTCCATGCATTTATTTTATAATTTGGCGAGTTTTAGTATATCTAATGTGCTTGGTCCCTACAATGGTGCGTATTTTTCGCAAGGTTAAATCTAAAGTTCTAAGTTTTTGTACGAAAATTTAGAATCACATCATCACGAACAAGGACAGGGCATTCACAAGACTCAATATAAAGGGACCTCGAGATAGACCAGCTTCATGGCGCAACCGTTCTCCGAGAACATTAGAACATCATAATGATGAATTAATTTAACTGGCGACATCTATACAGTCGTTAAACACTCTAACAAAAAATAATTGTTATTAAGTGTATATATGATTGATTGATTGGTGTCTTACGCCGTGCTTGAGGGTTTGTCAATTATTTAACGGCGATGTATTCCATCAATAATTGACAGTTGTGTAACAAAGTTTCCATAATGTTAGAAAGATCATTTTCCTCCAGTGCTAAGCAAAGACAGCATTGCTACTCTCCAACAAACACATCTTAGTCAAAGGGCTTAAGTGTATATAATATCAAAGGCTATGCGTTTCATACAATGGGATGACACTAGAAGACCATTGGTGGATATGCGGCAAAGCTTCAAAGACAATCTTAAAAATATGGTTCTAATGGAACACTTTAACGTTCTTCAGTCATGGCTCTGGTGGAACCGTTCATGATTCTGTATGGAATCCTCACAGTAACTGTTCTACTTATATCAAAGAACCTTTTTTGTCATAATGGTTCCATATATAACCATCATGTTTTTTGGAGAACCCTTCAAGAGCCATTATTACTAAGACTGTATCCGACTTTCAACAAAGCTGTATCGTATCGGATCTCAAATACTTTCTCCACGAGTTATTAAAATATTTCTGATATATATAGTCCATATTTCGTCGAACAGCTCTTTATCAGATAAGAAAGTTGGCCTCTTCTAAAACCGGAATAATATGCAATGAAATTGACCCGGAATTTATGATCACTATAGACGTGAGATTTGTACTTTATTCGTTTAAAATAAGGCTCAACTTATGGTAAGTGGAATTTAAAATAGCAAACATATCAAAACAAATATCATCTCCTTTTAACCAATCCGTTTGATGGAGTATCAGTTCATATAATTCATCTATTCACATATAGTTTGAAAATAAGACTTTAAGACTTTAAGACTTTAATTTCAAAAGTATTTCCGAGCACATACAATTACTAAATCTATTCCAAGAACGCAATTCAATTACGGCGATTTGATTACGTTCGATATTTTCACATTACCAACACAAAACAGAAATTTTTCAAGGTAAGTTTATCGTGTCAAAGAAAGTCACAGTAAATGGGAATACTTCAGTGAATCGTTAAAAATAACACTTTAGCTCAAATTTGCTGGTTGTAAGCTTAGTCGAGTTATGTCCCTTTTTCCCTTTTTGTTTCAGACAAAACGGTACATGGCCGATTATGCGGTGTGTATTGTAAAAGGTCTACGATGCTCGAATTGTATGTGTGTTCCGTTTGATTCATTAACTAACCTTATAAACTAAGAGTACTAGGGTTACTTGTAAATCTTTACTGCAAGACCTGCAAACAACTGAAACGTTACTCACAACTGATGGGCAATATTGGTGACAGCTATCACCTCGTAAAGTAAAAGGCCATCTGTGTGACTGACGGTGACCGGACAACCGCTCACGCAATTTAAGCACCAGCGACAATTGTTCAAGCGACATTTGCGCGAAGGATTATTGTTCCGGCAATATTTGCCTCGGTGACAATTGTTCCGACGACATTTACGCGAAGGATTATTGTTCCGGCAATATTTGCGTCAGTGACAATTGTTCCGACGACATTTGCTCAAAGGATTATTGTTCCGGCGATATTTGCGCCATTGATACCATCTACACACTAAAGCGTAAGCAAATTAAGCCTATTAATAGTACACATTGACAACTGGACCCGAAACATTTGGAAACCGTGAAGTTTCTAAACGCAACGAGTACTATTATAGGTATCAATTGATTTGTACATACAGTACATGCCTGTAATAATGGAGACAACCGTATTACGTCCGAGATGATGTGTGCAGCGCATTGATTCGAGGACCTCTAAGCCGACCAATGAGGTATTGACAAGCTTGAAAAATCTTACACTGATCAATTCAATTTATTTTTAAAAGAAGGAAAATAACAAATTTATCCATAATATAATCTCTATCCTCAATTGAACGTGTCAGTGATTTGGGGATCTTTCCTCTCTGCCGCTATAATACACTTGAAGATAAGATGATTACGTCAGTAGGCCTACAAAATTTGATTCCACAAGGTTTAGTTTCATATTTTAATTGATTTTCATTTGCTGAAGCGACTGAGGTATATCCTTTATAGGAAAAGTAGACCCATTTAAAAAAGTCGATTTCATTTAGCGGAATAATACACTTCATCCGGATTGTGAATGAAGATGCATGCATAGTCACCAAAAAATTACAGTTTTGCGTGATTAGGCCTGTATAGATGTACAGTGTAATGTCAGTTGAAAATAAATTCTGAAGAATTTGTATAGAATAATGTCAGTTGAAAATAAATTCTCAAGAATTTCTTTTCTTTATTCGATTAGAGTTACACGATATTAAAAGCAACATGCAGTTGAAGCTTGAACTGGCAACGAATATATAGGCTACTCTCCCAAAAAAGAAACGCAACATTAATTATTTTTTAATCCAAATAAGAATTTTCAACATCATTTTAAATACAGAAATAAGCATCACATTACATTGAAATTAAGCACACTAGTTGTTCAGATTTTGAAGTTCATTCAAATGTCAAAATTTATCACACTAAAGTCCAAAGCGCTCAGATGACGTCAATGCAATCTCAATATCTGTTGTGCCCACCATTAGCCTGTAACGCGGCACGGATCCGTCTCGGCATAGACATGATCAATCGACGAATACGGTTTCGCGGAATTCGCCTCCAATTCTTGCTGCAGTTCTTAAAGATTTTGCGCGCGTGTCTATGCAAATCCAAATCCAAATGAGAATTTATAGCAAAGATATCAAAGGCAAATATCATCTCCTTTTAACCAATCGGCTTGAAGGGGCATCGGTTCTCGTAATTCATATATTCACGTATAATTTGAAAATAATACTACAGCTTGATTTCAAAGGTATTTCCAAGCATAGGCTTACAATGATATTCTAAATCTATCCCAAGAACGTAATTCAATTATGGCGATTTGATTATATTCGATATTTTCACATTACCAACACAAAACAAATTCTTCTGGCTATGTGTGTCATGTCGATGATAGTAATCGTCTTCTCGTAAATGGAAATCTTTCTATAATAATACTTTTTCTTAGATTTGCTGGTTGTATGTTTAGTCGAGTTATGTCCCTTTTATATATTTTTTCCGGCTGAAACGGTACATGCGGTGTGTGTTGTAAAACGTTTACGATGCTCGAATTGTATACGTTCGGTTATGATTTATAGTTACCCACCGTATAAACTGACTGTATTAGGGTTACTCGCAAATCGGTCCCGCAAGACCTGCCCATAACATTAACATGACTCACAACTGATAGACAATTTTGGTGACCGCTATCACCTCGAAACCTCTATCACCTCTATCGACCCTAACTCTCCAGGGCCCGGTTGCCCAAAAATATATTAGTCGCTACCACAGGATTAAATCGCTAATACCGGGTTAGAGATAGACCTACAACATGGCGTGATGTCAGAAACTAGGCTTGCTAACCTTTAGAATTAAGCGAACAGTACTACACTAAAAAAATATTCCTTAATATCTTAAGGAAAAGGCTAAGGAATATTTCTCGAATAATTCACCAGCGATATTTCCCATGAGTTTCAAGGAATAGGAGATGGAAATTGTTTCGGTGGCAAGGATTGTTCCCGACGTATTTATGGAATATGCTTAAGATGTTCCAACAAATTCCACAAAAAATTAGGGAAAATTCCACAGTAAAGGCGTTATGGATTTTTTTCCATAATTTTGTTAATGATGTTTTAAGGGTATATTTCTCCAACATAAAAAAATAGTTTGGCATACCTTAATTTCGACATTTTCCATTTTTTTCCTTGAAACTTTGTTGGCTAGTTCGACCCATAAAACAACCGTGTCAAGTGGACGACAAGTGGTTGTTTTATGGTCGATGTATTAACCCACAAGTGTTCAAGGAAGAAATCTGGTTTAAATCAAGGAAATAATATAAACTCGAATTGAAAAATATAATTTCATCTCAAACTCAGACATTTTAACATCATTCGATTAATAATTTTAACTTAGATAAGTAGATATGTATTTTTCACGGTCGCCTGGCTTGTATATGTTTGATTGTAAATAAAAGACGTAGGCTACCGAGTAATTGACAAAATAAATGTTTGTTTTTTTTCTTATTTATAAAGTATGTAACACGTTTTGAGAAAAATGAACAGCAAGCGAAGAAACAATTTTTTGTACCAAAATAATACATTTCCGTACCTACTGTATATAGAACATTTGTACCAACAATCTCTTCCAATATTTTCACCGACGGACCGCAGGTAAAGGGAAGTAACCAGGTGTCAGCTTTTGGCACAAGATCATGATTAAGCTTATAGAGTCTACGTAATATAGAGTTACCCAAATGTCCCTAGTTCGAATCCCGGTGGAGGCAAGCAATTTTTTAACTCGTCAATCATTAAAAATATATATACGTTATAGAGAGTATGTAATTGCGGTAGGCCTACTACGTAAATAGCTAGATACATTTTTATTTTTATATCTTTTATTTTTTGCTTACGTAGGCCCTGTAACAGTTTTTTTTTAAATATTGATACATGTACGCGCTTATGCGAAAATCGTAAGAGAAAAAGAGCATAAACTGTTAACAAGTAAATGCAACAGAACCGAAACCAAAGTATGGACATTTTTTTATCTCAAAAGGTCACATTTTATAATAACAGATAAAGCGAAACACGTCTTGTTGTTTACAACTAGAAAGTATTCCAAAGTCCCTACGCGCTATGATGGAACAAGTATCACTGTGTGCTGAAAGCTGGTTTAAGAAATATTGGAAACCAGAGAAGATGGCTCGGTGATACATGTTACCTTAGAGTTGAAATCTCCGCAGGTATATTAGGTCCGCGGATAATGTTTATAATGGTCGAGGCCTCGAGGGTGCATAGTGTCCTTCAGTCATTAGGCTGGCACGTCGTTATATAAGTGAAATACCCTTGGGTACGACGGTAAACCCCAATTAAACAAACAAATCAATAACGTGTTTTATTGTATATCAAACATTTACAAGCCAGGCGACGGTGATAATTTTGACTTGAGTTCAAACATTCAGTTCAACATTAGTCATCTGAATAATGTCAACTCCAGTTAAAATATATCATTGTAGTTTAAATAATTTCACCTCGAGTTTAAACTCTTTCTTCTTAAATAATACATTTCGACTCTAATATATTTCCATCTCAGTAGATACAAGTTTAATTCCACTGACAGTTAGAATATATTGGATAAAGTTTAAAGCTTTGAAGCATCCACTGTACCCTCCTTTACAAACATGCGCAGAGCGGTCAGAAATCCCTTTCTATTTTTAGCTGATATGTCAAATCCTGGTTGTACCCAAGTTGTTTCACTTGGTAAATCTCTAACAGTTCGGAGTTAAAAGTGCCTACATACTTACAGTCTTCATCTTATCTGTGACCAGTCAAACTGTAAAGTACTTGTCGTGTAAGCTATAATCTTATTTTCTTAGTAATCTGATTAAGCTCTTTAGTTTCGATTTCATGTTTATTATTATTAGATTGATTGGAGGCGCAGTTTTCGTTAGCTTTTTCCTTTTCAAGTTCGCTGAAAGAATAGGTCCATTTAAGCCTGCGAACATCTGGTATTTTAAAGGTAAACTTGTAAGAAGCTAATAGGACACAAATGGCTGGAAATAGTGCACATTTCGCCTTGAAAGTAGGGAGGTTGTGTCATAATAATGTGGCCGTTCGGTTGTGTCTTGCTGGTCGGACCGTTTTAGCTGATATTGGTTTGTCGTTTTAATCTGGTAAATAACTCAATAAGAAGTTTTGACAAGATTTTATTTGTCGTAACTGTGTGTTATCAAAAGACAGTTGTTGTGTTGGATATTGCCTACTATTGTGTAACAGTTAACAGTCCGTTTATCACATAATTTTCAACATAAATTACCATTGAAGAAGGTATTTGATACAATTTTTTAAATTTATGCCTTCATTTGTAACATTAACATCTTAATATCGAACAACCTTACTTCTTGTCATTGCCAGCACTGACAAAATGGGAGCGGGTGGGCCATGGCCCTGCAGAATACTCCTTCGGCTTCCTTGGTCGATCGTAAGAGGCAAGAAAAGATGTTGCTTTCTGTTGCCCTGGTGTTCGCAGAGCTAAAGGGTAACGGGAAGCAGATTTGTTTGTGATATTCTGTATTTGTGTCCTTCATCATATAAGTGAAATACCCTTGAGTATGACGTTAAACGAAACGCCAACAAACAAAACAAACAAACCCTTTCACCCATTCTTTCAATTGTGAGTCACTCTATGCTTATTGCTCCTGATATACAGACATATTTGAGTTAAATAAAACAGTGCTTAAATTCACGGAAGGTTATAGTGAGGGAGCTAATGTGTTTGTGGTGTATTTATATTAGGCCTACATCCTGTGATTGTCCTATATTTGTCCTGTCTCATCTTTGGTTATTGTCAGTGACATTGAGGTTGGTTTCTTTAACCCATAGGGCTGGCACACCTTCCTGTGAGTGAAATTACCTAAAGGGCATCGTTAAACCCCAATCAAACAAACACTTTTGCTACCTGTATTCCACCATTAATAATGAGCCTTTTCTGTGACACTTAATTGATCCATGGTGTCAATAATATTGTCTGACTTCAGATTGATTGCCAGTCTCACAGAGCATGTCTGGGGTGCTGAAAATGGAGAATGATACTGACTTGGAGACTGATGCTGACACCTATATACCTTATATCGAACACACAACCCTGACTAAGGATGATAAACATGAGGTAGAACAGGCTATGAGAGATGCTAATGCTGCCCTTAGGTCGGCATGTTTACCTCCAATGAATCTCCCCTTTTCTAAGGTAAAGTTTTTTTGGAATACCGATACACCAAAATTGAGTGAGTTACACGTTGTGGCTTTGGCGATTGTGGGGGTGGTTTTTACCAGCTTTTCTCTCAATTTTCCAATGTAATTAGGCTAAGAACAGTGCGAAGTGGACAAACTGTCAAGGGATAATCATATACTCAAGGGGGCTTAGGCATAACCCATTCACCTGTTCAAATGGACACCCTGAAGTGAACAATTGCCTCACTGGACACCCTGTTTTAAGAAACTTTAACATGCTCAGTTCAGGAAGCGCACTTGCTACCACTGAGCCGCAGCCGTGGGCCCCAGGGGCTTAGGCAGACACCCATCCAAATGGACGCCCTGAAGTGAACAATTGCCTCACTGGACGCCCTGTTTTAATAAACTTTAACATGCATTAGATAGAAAAACTGTCAAGATTGGACACCTAGTTATTTGAAAAGTGAAGCAAGATTACCATTTTGGACACCCTACATGTACTTTTGATTTCTGGCTAAGCCCCTGACAATCTGTCATCATATAAGTTTGGCCTTTGTGGTAATTTGTTGAAGCTAAATGTGTTCAATTAGAACAGTTCTGTTTCAATTAATAGAAATTACCTGTTAAGATTTTCCTGCCAAGAGTTGTGACGTAGCCATATGCAGAGGCTTAGCCAGAAATCAAAAGTAGGGTGTCCAAAAGGGTCATTTTGCTTCACTTTTCACATAACTGGGTGTCCACTTTTGACAGTTCTCCTATCTCTTACATGTTAAATATTATTGAAACAGGGTGTCCAAATGAGGCGATCATTCACTTCACGGTGTCCATTTGGATGGGTGTCTGCCTGGGGCCCACGGCCGCGGCTCATTGGTGCGTTTCCTGAACTGATCATGCTTTGATTTTCCGTTCATAGGTTCGAATCCGCCTTTCGAACATCAGGTATATGATTCACATGTTGTGGCTCCGGCAATCGTGGGGATGGTTTTTATGAGGCTTCCTCCTGGTTTTCCACCGTAATAAGGCTTTGTACAGTGTGAAGTAGACAATCCGTCGTCATATAAGCGCAATACCCTTGAATACGACGTTAAACACCAATCAAATAAACAAAGCCTAAGTCCCTGGCCATATGGGGTTTTTACATTGACTTTTACCCATACTCTTACATTATTACAAAGCTTGCATCCAATCAGGTGAGTTAGATTCTTCGCCAATTAAAATCGATGTTTTTCACTGACTTAAATACAAATAACAAAAACAACATTTCATTTGATGGAAACATGTTTTTAAGACATTTTTTATCAGATGAAAATAAGTTTTTATCAATGCTTGTGGACATTTAAGACAATGTAGGTTAGGCACATACTTTATTCCAAGAAAATATTCCAGTGCCGCCAAAGTAGTCCTGTTACATTATCTGGTGTGCATATGTACATTATCATTGCATAAAGTGGAACAGGAAGCTGATCTGTTTGTGGTGTCCATATTGCGTCCTGTTCTTTTCGCCCTGTATTTGTCCCGTCCTGTCTTTGTTTTTTACCAGTGGTGTCGAGGTTGGTTTCCTTCACCCATTGGGCTGGCAGGTCGTCATATAAGTGAAATACCCTCGAGTACAACGTTAAACCCCAATCAAACAAACAAACTTAAAACAGAGTGTCGAAATGAGGCAATTGTTCAATTCCGAGTGTCCATGTGGATGATTGGGCACTAACACCCCTCTGCCTTAGCCTTTGAGGGAATACACCAGCTAATGGTTCCTTTTAACCCCTCTTTACATGTATGTACATGATGATTGTTATGCATTGTAAAATTTTACAGATTCAAAGGGCTTCACATTTGAGAGTGATGATCACTCACCTTCACCTTAAGCTCACCTAATAAATGATTTAAGTACACTGTTTTCAGCTCTTGTAGGTTGTCCAATTTAACATTATGCTAAATAGAACTCATTCTTCTAGATAGTTAAAATACTCTCCTAAAACCCGACCAGGTTCATTTCTAACACGCCCCCCCTGGATTCATGATGATTGTATTATTAAAGAATATAATCTACATGGTGCTGTATTAAATATACATCTATATATAAATGAACGTCTTGTTTCATTGCAGCTTACAGGACAACAGCCAAGACATGTTTCAACAGGTAGGTACGATAATGTATCTATAGCCCCGTGAGGCAGCGGGTGGGCCATGGCCCTGCAGAATACTCCTTCGGCTTCCTCGATCGCTCGTAAGAGGCGAGAAAAGAGGTTGCTTTCTGTTGCCTTGGTGTTCCCAGAGCTAAAGGGTAATGGGAAGCAGATTTGTTTGTGATGTTCTCTATTTGTGTCTGTCGTCATATAAGTGAAACACCCTTGAGTACGACGTTAAACACCAATCAAACAAACAAACAAACAAACAATTGGTTTTTATCAGCTTTTGATCGGTAAATGATAGTCATCACTTGCAATGGCTCTTATTTTCATCCATGGTTGTATATATGAAATAACTTCAGATTATTTTTGCTTTTTTGAGAGAGCCTGCGTCTGTGGTTAGTGGTAACGCTTACTATTCCTACTATGATGCACCGTCTTTGATTTGAGTCCATTTGTCCACCATCAGGTATATGAGTGAGTCAGATAATGTTGCTCTCGCAATCATTAGGTGGTTTTAGTGAGGTTTCCTCTCTGTTTTCTACCGTAATTATATAAGTGAAATACCCTTGAGTATGACATTAAACCCCAATCAAATTAAAAATAAATATGAAGATCAGGAATTATGTTTTATTTAGTTCATTGACCCGAAATAATGTTATTAGTAAACTGCCAAAGAGGGCGAATCCTTGATTATTGAATATTAAGGGAATATTGTCAATTCACAGGTAAACATTAACAAAACCCTACAGATTTCTTTTTCACATTGCTTAAAATATTTTTTTTTTGTAAAAGTTAAATTTTAAAACAGTATTTTCCCGAAAACCAACAACTTGCATTTTTAGGGTACAGGCAGGCTGCCTGACTCTGTCATTTCACAGAGGGACATCACTCTGTTGTCCTAATCACAATTCAAAAGCTGTGAATTTACATTGATGTAACTTGTTCATTTTTACTGTGTTTTTCAGGTGAAACCCAGGTGACTTCATTCAAGGATTGCAAAAATATTCATATCGGGAATAACATTGTTGTTACCAATCATCATCATGGAAAACAGTCGTCTAGCAAGTCAAGTCCCAAAATATCACAAGAAGTTTTACTTATGAAAGGTAAGTTTATGCCTGGCCTTTTTGCCTGCTTATATGTAATTATAGTCTTTTTGTGATAATATTTCATACATTTTAAGTGCGGAAGTTTTTTTGATATCTTTAGGAATCAGTCAGTGGTTATGTACACACATACAATTTTACTACTACTTGGGAAAAAGCAAGGGAGGTTTGTCGCAACTTTTTACAGTCCTTTAAATATGTTCTTATAATGTATGTGGGCCCTATCATTTACCATTCACAGGATACATTCCATCTGTCAACCATCAGGTTTTACAATGTATATGAGTCATTCACATTGTGTGGCTTCAACAATCGTGGAGTCAGCGGCTGTAGCTCAGTGATAGCGAGTGCGCTTCCTGACCTGAACATGCTTCGATTTACGGGTTCTACGGGTTCGAGTCCGCCTTTCGACCATCAGGTATATGAATGAGCGAGTCACAATGGCTCTGGCAATTGCAGGGGTGGTTTTTAGGAGAATTCCTCACGGTTTTCCACCGTAATAAGGCAGTGTAAAGTGTGAAGTGGACAATGCATTGTCATATAAGTGAAATACCCTTGAGTATGACATTAAACACCAATCAAACAAACAAACAGGATTGATTCCGCTGTCAACCATCTGGTTGTACAATGTATATGAGCCATTCACATCGTGTGCCTTCAACAATCGCGGATGTAGTTTTCTCTGGGTTTTCCTCTCCTATTAGGCCAATTTTTAAGCCAAAATTCAACAAAGTTTTTCCAGATCACAGGAGTATTGTGGACTGGATATCTCAAAACTGTGAACATATGGTGAAATTTCATAAAAAAAAGTCAGCTAAAAATTTTAGTTCTTTCGGCACTGGCTATGTGCCTAGCTCTCTTTACATGTATATAAGTGTAATTTGCAATAGATTTTAACTCATTAGGTGTAAAAGTATGTCTACAGACTTCTTAGCGGATGAAAAATAAACCCAGTGTTCTTGAAATTCATAAAAATAAAAAATATTCAATGCATGTGCATGTAAACATCTTTTCAAAATCACAAGAACAAAACTATGGTAGAATATTGAGCTTTCAGTCAACTGTGTGATGTTAATACTTTTTTTTTTTTTTTTTTAACTTTATTGTCACAATAAGTACAAGGTAAGCT
>JARFOD010096283.1:0-14658 GCA_031763545.1 Mopalia muscosa | reverse complement strand
TCAGAGCACGGAAAAGTGTGAAGTGAACTAGACGTGGTCATATAAGTGAAATATCCTGAGTACGACTTTAAACCCCAAATCAAACAAACAACTCTTAGATGTAGGTTTTCATAGAAATAACCAAAATGCTGCCATGATTCTGCACTTTATATTCCAATATATAAAAAATTGTAATGCCTTTAATATTTTGATATAAACCATGACTTCTTTCTTAAATATTTGTGATTTAATAGAACGTCCTAAGATGGATTACATCAAAAAAATATATTTCTCTGTAGTATATCCTACTCATTTTTGATCGATTTAACTGTCTTTCCGATTTGAGAACAAGATTTGGCAGGACATGTTAGGGTCTCATTGAGTTGGGAACCGTCCCTTGGTAAGCTTCTGGGCCGATATGTTGAAGTTTTGTTTCCTGTGATACTGTTTTAACTTCGCAATGGAGGAAAATTAATTTTCCAACAGTATCAAGACAAACTACCTCACATTTTGTGGTAAGGCTTGTGTTAATTATTGTTGGAATAAATTACCATCAAATAAGTACATTACCCTTAAGCGGGCCCAAAACACCAACCAATCAATGACACAAATATTTTATGAAAATGTATGCCTGATGGTAAAAGGCCATTTTAAATAAGGCTGTATGAAATTGGTCATAAAATAATTTTTTTTAAATTTTAAAATTTTTTCTTGTAGGCCGTGAACTTGGAATTACTGATGGTGAACTAGATGGGATCCAGTTTGACTACAAAGATGAAGGCTTACACGAAATTACTTATCAGATGTTACGGAAGTGGGAACAGAAACGAGGGGTAGACGCTACCATCGGCTGTCTCATCCAAGCCTTCATTAAAATAGATCGACCTGATATTGCTCAAAACGTATTTGTCCAGAAGTAAAAAAAAAAAAAAATCATAGTTTTGTGTAAATATACTTAATTTTATCAATTATATTGTGGTAAGGATTTGGTTTTTTAATTTGATCATTATCTGGCACACATAATTCTAACTTGATGGGAAAATTTCCAAACATACAATAATTCTGCATGTTAATATTATTACTTGCTTACATGTATAAGTATTTTTTAGCTTTGTTTCATAGCTTTATTCATTCGTACCTAATTAGAGCTATGCAGATTGGTAATGATTTTTCAGCCATGATTTGGTCACCTCTGCTCAAACAAGTTCACCACTTGGCTCAGCGGTTTGAGGATCACTTGATGTTGAGTAATCTGCCTAAAAAATACATCCTATTAATTTTGGCTCAATATGCCTATTGTGAATGCAAATATCCAAAGTCAAAGTCTGGCATGGACAAGATTTCACTTTCTGTTACAATAGCGGCCATGTATATTACCCATGATGCACCGCGCTGGAGGTAATGAGCTAAGAATGATTAGATTATGAAACTAAGCTATGGTATTCTAGGCATAAATGAGGTCTTATGTTCCCCATTAGCCAATCAATTTAAGGAAGAGAAGAGGTGCTGTCTTTTTTTAAATTTTAAAACCACATTTTTTATTTCTAGGGCTATTCTACTAGAATAGTACACAAAGAGTAAGCATTTGTGGTTAGCCAGTGTGCTTACAAAATCTCACTTCGATATATGGTCCACAGGATCGAGTCAGTCTGTTGACCCTCAGGCATATGAGTGAGTCACACTATGTGGCTCCGGCAGTGGTGGTCTTTACGAGGTTTCTTCCCAGTTTTCCACTATAATAAGGCAAGAAACGGGGTGAAGTGGACAATCACTCATCATGTAAGTGAAATACCCTTGAGTACCACGTTAATTTTGCCACTCAAACAAACAAACAAACAAATTTTAAAATCATTCTTTGGTACAATAGTAATTACATTCTTATAATTTTTTTCTGCAGATATTAATTATTTTTGCCAAAACATGGATATTTACCAAACTTAAATATTTATAAGAATGAGTGTCCAACCTTTCAAAAAAAATATAAACATGTAATATATACATTAATAAGATTCCAATGTATTACTTTATTCCTCTCAAGGGATCATGCGGGCGGTTGGCGGGAGCTTTGTGTTGCCCGGGTGATCGCAGAGCTAAAGGGGAACAGGAAGCCCATCTGTTTGTAGTGTCTGTATTGCATCCTGTTATGATCCTGTATTTGTCCCGTCTTGTCTTTGTTTGTTGCCAGTGGTGTCGAGGGTGGTTTCCTTCACCCATTGGACTGGCAGGTCGTCATATAAGTGAAATACCCTTGAGTACGGCGTTAAACACCAATCAAACAAACAAACATCAAGGGATCAGGAAAAAAAAAACGATGCAGGCGTTAAGCAATACCCTAAATGTATAAGTCCGGATTGATTTCTCTCTCTGAAAATTTGAAATTAATTTAAGATCTGCTTATGTTCAAATCAAACTAACAAACGTTTATCAAACATTGTTTTATGTAGTCTGAGAAATGGATGCAGCTAATAAAACTATGATCTTTTCAACAATTCTATCAATAATTCCCCTGTCTGCATTTATGGAATTTATTTGGGACGGCCTATATTTTTGTTTATATTACCCTAGATACAACCAGGGAAGACAAAAGCTATTGGATGATTTTCGTGCAACTGGGTGCACCATGTTGGAATATCCTTCGACACTTTCCATACCGTATCGGTACAGTAATCTTGGAGGTGAATGGAAGCAATAATACTACAAGAAAACCTGTATTGTTAGCCGGATGTTTTGTCGCAGATGTGTCGAAATCAGCCAAAGTACTACGCGGATTTTTACCAAAAAAAAAACACACTGAACAAGCCCATTTCTCGGATAAAATTACATTTAAACAAAACATTGTTCCTTTTTTAAGTATTACTTGATGCAAATAATTTAAATTTCTTCTGCTGTAAGTATTTTAAAATGTAGCTCCAATGACGTCATCATATCAACACAAGAATGGCCTTCAGACATAAACAATGAACACTTGAATAACTCAGTCATATGCTAATGTAAATCTTTACGACTTACCGCCCTTGAAATGAACAGCATTACGTGAGAGATGTTGAGACATGGAGAGATTATTTACGTTACGGAAATGGCCGAGGATGTTCAGACATGCGGTTGCACCAATCGTATTCTTGCTAGAGTTTCTATAGTGAACGAGTCGAAGGCAACTCTCGTACGCTATACCAGCCCATCGCGCATTAATTTCCCCCAATATTTGGGGCGACCTATCAGCTAGAGACCAGCCAATAAAAGAAGTGCAAAACAAGATGGCCCGCGTGTATCTGAGAGTCAATGTCTCGATGTAGGAAGTAGAATTGATTATATTTTAGAATGGCGGTTGCACGAGTGACATCGGCACTTCATAATTATTGTACATCCGCGGCATGATCCGCCTAATTTATCCTCTTCCCAGAACTACAACATTACTTTGGCTGTTTGCTTGTTTCAAGTAACGCGTGGACATAGGCAGATGGGTTTTGCCCTTCGACCGAAAGCGAACTCACCATCACACTGATGGGAAATTTTATTTTTCATATTTTTGTATATTCTTCTTTTTATTGCGTTCTATTCCAATGATAATATCTACTGTTAAAATTACCCCATCAGTTAAGTTTCTAAATTATGTAAGTGTGTACAATGTAGATAAAATTCATTCCAAAATATTATGTCGTTTATGTACATATTGTTTACACGAAGAACTGCCTTAGACTGAATTAAGCGTACATGTGTTTGTGAAAATTAAGCCCACCCATGTCCACAAGTCACGTGACCTCGGCCGGTATTTATAAAACTGCTCAAGAAAAACTTAGTGAATGTTCAATCATCATTTTTGGAACATAACACCATTTTGATGAACTTTTTATGATCTCAAATAAAATATTAGAAGTAAAATTTATAAAATGTGAACTCAATTGTTTCAAATTTTACTTTCTTCAAGAGAAAATGGGATGCTTAAGTTTGGCTAAGTATTGTTTAACTTTTAGAAATGCTCAACTAGCGTTATGAATATGGGCCCAAGTGTTTAAAACACACACATATATATATTTATATATATATATATATATATTTGTCCATCACTACTATAGTAGGGGGGAGGGACTTAGAAATGCGACTCGGCGCCCTTCCGGCTGTCCATCCGTCCCAAAAGTTTGTGAACACACTAGCTTGAAAAACTTCAAACTTGGTATGTAGCTTCTTCCTGTTAAGACGACGGATGCTATTGCATTTCACCAAATTCCGTTAAACTCAATGGCCGTTATTACATAATTTTAGCATATTCATGCCTGTATGTGTCATGAACACGGTAAATAGAGAATAAATTCACGGATTAACTTCAAACTTTGAAGATAACTAGCTTCCTGCCTTTAAGATAATGAATCGGGTCAAATGTGACTTCGTTCCGTAAAACAAGATGGCCCCCATTGCATTACTTTATAATAGTCTTTACCGGTACTGTATATGTTGTGAACACTATAACTCTATAACTAATTCACGAATTAACTTAAAACTTGAAATATCTTTATTCTTTATTGCAGGAACGAGCCACAGGCTCTTCTCCTCAGATATTCGTACAATTTACACAAGTACATAGATACAATAGTAATACAACGCACTATATACATCAGGCGGAAGGTATCGTTGGATGTGTGACATAATTTCATTGCGTAGGTACATAGCTTTCTTTATGTATTTAAATACAGATTCTAACGAGCCAGTAATATTTGGGTTCAACAACTTATTAAATTTATATTTTGTCGGGAAATTACAAAAGTATTTTTTAAAACAAGATTTTCGTAATATGTTATACACAGGGCAGCATAACAAGAAATCGTACTTGTCCTCAATTGATTACGATTTACAAATTTTGCAAGTACTTCTTTTCTGGGAATGTTAAGAATATCTACCAGTTTCAACGGCGAGGCCATGGTAACCACATCTGAACCGTATTAATAGTTTCACACAAGAATCCTGCAATGACTTCTCAATATCAATTATACAACCATTTCTATAATCACCATTAATTAACCGATATGAATCATATCTTGTCGACTCCCTCATCAGTGACAAACAGTTTGAAACAAAGCTATTTTCAACATTATTCTTGGCTACATTTGTAAATCCAGCAGTGGGATTTTCCTACATAAACAAATAGTTTAACCCAAAGTCCTGTAACAGACGTCTTATAAGGTTACTCCAGTGGTAAAGCCTGCTCTTGGTCTGTTGTTGGTCATATTGTAACTTATATAATTTATACTTGGTGAATCTTTGTTCGAGACAACCTTAAACCAAAAATTAAATGATCTCTTCTTACAATCTACTGATAAGCTAAAGATATCCAGCTCGCCATATACACAGATATTAGGAGCACTTCTAGGTAATCCTAAAATATATTTACAATATTGTTGAGTATACATACTTTCTGTATCCCCTGTGTTACCCATTCCCCAAAGTTCACACCCATAGAGCAGAATAGGTTTGACCAGGGTGTTAAAAAGTAACAATTTTGTTCTGATATCAAGTTTTAAGTAATAAAAACACTTCTTTAATTTTTATCTATAAGGAGTTTTCTAGCGTCCGACGTATTCAAATTATATTTTAAACAAATACCCAAATAACAAAAACTTTCCACAACTTCTATATAGTTATTGTTATATACCCATTCATAGTTCCCTTTATATATACAGAGATAGAAATTATATGTACAGTGCCTGATACGTGATGATGTATCAGGTCGAGTTGTCTCAACTCTGACTGAAGTATTAACCGATCTCGATGTGCTAGATTGATACGCAGTCCACCTGAGACAACAGGGGCTGAAACACAGCACGTTGCATGCACTATACATAAAATCTGCTTATCATATATCTTCAATGTTTGTTGAAAAGTTTGATTTTGTAGGACAAATATGAAAACTTTTCAGCAAAGATCGCTTGACAAAGGCAAAGCACTACTTATATACTATTATGTCGGATATTTAAAATAATCCAATGTTTAATTGTGAAATCATGCAATTAAACGTGCGGTTTGATTTTCCTTTTTAAACCTTTAAATCTACTAGCATGATTAAAAAATTTAAGTACTGGAAAGCACAGTTAGTTTCTTTGAGACGAATAAAAATCATATTACTGCGCAGATGGAAACCCCAGTGACCAAGCTGACACGGCACGTGAATTTTTCCTATAAAAGTGTTGCGGTTTGATACAAACAGTGGATGGGGTTTCCCCTATCACGATAGTGGGCGTTGTCATATATAATTTAAACATTTAAGTCCCGTTTCAAACCGTACGTATATGAACTATCTGATACTTACGACTAAAATATTTACGAATTTAGAGAAGAAATAACAAGGTTTAATTTTGTCAGGATGATAAAAATAAGGCCCTGGTCTGATAATTAATTTGTTTTGCAACGAATTCCTCTGCTCACAAATATATTTGTATGCTCTTAACTGCCGTTGTTTTGAATTAATAGGACTGATAACTAAAATGCCTATTTTATTAAACGACCGATAAAATAACACACACATCCAAATGAACTCACATTAATGAAGCAGGCGTAGATATAATCCGTCTTCACATCGCCCTCCACCGTGTTTAAAACCACCATGGAATGGTCATCTGAAACGTTAAGAAATATCAGGGTGGATTAGATCAAATGTGATATAAAGCTCATCTGCCAACCGAGAGGGGGAGAAAGGGGGAGAGAGAGATAATCGCCAAACTGCTGTTGGATGTAAAGGAAGAGAAGTGAGCCATGTCAATTTTCATGAAAAAGACGTGAATTTATTTTGTCAGAAAGTTTTAGCCCAAATAAATCGACAGCTTACTACATTGCCAGGTCACAAATGTGCTTCATGCTGACATAATTGTGAATACTGTAGGACTTTCAGGTAGTCACTTTTTCTGAGAGAGATTATGTTTCAAGTGGTACACCTCTATAAGAACCTCACTGAGAACCAAAACAAATTGTGGAGATCGCATTATGGCGAGACTCACAACAATGTAAAAAATAAATAATAATAAATCAATAACTCACAAGCCATTCTATTCTTAGAAGTTTTCTGCATGTTATTTTCTTGACGAGAGGCACCATCGTAGTTAAACGGGGGACCACAAGTCAATTTCTGAAAGTAAATGAGTTAAAAAAAACCACCAAATTTATGAAATTGTTCTCTCAAAATCAGAAAACCAATTTGTTATAGGACTTACCTTTTCACGAAGTACTTTAAGCTCTAATGAGGTTTTAATATTTTCAAATGTTCCGAATGAGAGTGAAATTGAAAAAGAATACAATTTATTATCATGGCGTGTGCAGCAGTAATTATCAAATGATCTGCGATGACATGTTTCAAGCAACGACAATACCTGAAATTCAGCTTTGAACGCATCATCAGCCTTCTTTTTTGACACATACTCCCTGAAGTTTTCCACAGCGACTGCTTCAGGTCTGGCGTCAGTGTTCATAGACGTATTGGTTGTCGGATTATCGTCTCCCCACAACGCTTTGTTGTCATGACCTACATTCATAGAACCACATGCTATAAGCGAAATATGAACTTTTCAATGTGTATATAAATGTTTGGTAATAAACAGTGAATTGTCAACCACAATTGGTGTCATTTTATTTATATCACAGCCTTGGTCAGCATCGAGATTGGCTAATCACTTTGACAGGATACAGTATTCAATATACGGTTGTTCAGCAGTGTCCAATAAAGACTCGAGTGAATCTATCACCTGAATGTGGTAACAAGTTATATGAGAGAGTCACATTAAGTGACAGCGGTAATGGCAAAGGCGGTTTTCGGTATGTTTTTTCTCTTGGTTTTCCACCGTATTTGAGTAAGGCACAGTGCGAAATGGACAATCAGTCGTCATTCTTGTGAAGTGCCCTTGGGTTCGGCATTAAGCTCAAATCAAACAAATAAAACAATCAATATACGGACTTTTTTCAGTTTTATTTTACACTTCGTTGATCTGTTAACACGTTTCATGGTACAACAAGACGAGGCAAGTATTTGACTGTGCCAGACACCAGAAAGAATCTGTTTCTCGGGAAGCGTGATGGCAAATTGAACCACCCAAGCAGGCTGTTACTCTTTTCCCAGTTCAAGTTGTAATATGCATAACCTACCGCTCGCTGTGGTGATAGGCCTTAGTTTGTTTTTAAGCGTTGAACCTGGCTCTATATTCTGGTATACAGCACCAGTTGGTGTCAGAGAGATCTGGGTACCAGAACTGTCTTTATTCTTTGGAGCAGGGGAGATATGTGATGATGGGTCGTTGATTCGTCTACGTCTCCTAAAAATAAAAGAAATACAAAGGTTTAAAGATGTCATGGCCATTCAGGAATAAGGCCTAACAGTGGAACGCTTTTAAAGCTCTTCTTGTCGAGACCAATTCCACGAAGCAATGTTCTAACCAGACACAGAGATAAACACGATATCTGTGCCTAAATGTCTAACATTCCTTTATTCAGAACATGTTTTTTGTATACATTTTGTATATTTTTTTTGAATGCCCAAGTTAATTGGGGAACTCGTATAGACTATTTCTGCAAGAAGATTGTTAGCAACACTTGTGTCACAATCAGATAAGAAAAATGAGATGAATAAGAGATTGCTTGTTTATTCTGTACTATTCACTTATTTATTACTATCTAATATATGATGCGATGCTTTTGATGAAATACTCATCCATCGCATCTGAAACTTCTTTTATTGTTTCAAAACCCCACAATTCGAGTTTGACCCAACTCTATTTATGCCAACGATAAGAGCACACTGAGACTATATTGCCAAATTTTGCCAAATTACAAAAGAAGTTGGCTCGACTTTTACACGCCTTTTAACGGAACGAATATATCCTAATAATGCACTTCACTTAAATTTAGATTTTAAAATGAGATTTTTTACAGGTGTTTGTTGTGGGACATATTAGTCGATATTGATAAACGTTTCGAGTTACTTCTCTTGGAAGTGCTCCCTGCTCTGCACATTGAAATGCTGTTTGCGCTGTAAGAAAGTGAATTTCAGAATAGTTTCAATTTCAATTTCAATTTTCCGAAAGTTGACTTTTTGTATGTGAAAAAGTTATATTACATTGATTCAAATCTGTAAGTCGCGCGGTGTGAAATTAGCTTAGACACCACCGCCTTTCGCTTGCTTTCTGTGTCGTTGTCAATCAAATACCAAAGCCAATGGTATACTCCTTGAGTCCCTAATTGGCTTGGACAATCGAAATTAGTCCGCTAAAAAACCGTTTTCGGGAAGGGAATCTTGATTAAAGAGAGAATCAGAGAGAAGAGGGAGAGGGCGGAGAGAAAGATAGGGAGATAGTAAGGGGTTTTCGGACAAGGTTTCTAAATGAGGATAGACAGAAATCGACAGACTTCGAGATATGAGCATAGTACCAATTTAATTCTGTGTTTTAAACTTGAGCTATTAGAACGACCTAGCGCTGCCAGAACAAAGATCATATGTGAGCTTAATGTTGGTTAATAAATGATAGGTTTATTTAAAAGGCAGGAACGATTGCCTTCCTTTTATGCTAAGTGAATAAAAATAATAATGTTACTTCGCAACTTGTCTTTGTAATAATTATATTTTGGTCGTCACCTGTTGGGGGTTGTATATGATCTTAAATGTAACTTTAAAATACTGTTCCCCTGTATGTGACATCTCGAAAGGATTTCATTACTTTGCATATACGTTATTGGGGCTTTTATTTATGTAATGATATCTTTGGATAAGGAAGCTTCATTATACATGATAGCGCAGAGAGTGCATCATTACATATTGGTGAGCAGAGCATGATTCATTACAGGGCTAATGGAGACGATTGCTTCATTAAACGATAGAGGGAATTTAGGAAAGTTGGCATGCAACAAATAATGTTAGGGGCCTTAGGCCAGTCGTAGTTCAAAGACTGGTCAGTCACCCATAAAATAGAATATGGACCTCAGCTTCCGTAATGTCCATACAATTTTGTGTAGGTGACTGACTGGTCCAGCGATCACATAAATACAAAAGTTTTTTTTAAATAATTGTCTTTTTACGGATGTAACAAGTATGATGAGGCGTTGCTCACACCACAAATAATATATATCGATTTTCTCTTACATATTGCATGTTCTATTCCATTATGTACAGATGGCGAATAAAATGAAATAATACAATGAGCTGTGCGGTACTTAAAGTTTAAACATAATTTCGTCAAACCACTGTTGTGACTCATCCCAAAAGGTCTACGTGTAGAATGACGTTATAAATGTAAACTATTCTATTATGAGTAAATTATTTGAAGTAGGTTGCACGATACATAATAAGCAGACAGATTTATTTAAAACTACTGATCATATTAGGCCAATACAATTAACCAATAAGTAGTCATCAATAAGATTATATACCCACGATACAATCCTGATCAAGGCAAACACCAACAAGTGATCCACAGAAATCGACAGACTTCGAGATATGAGCATAATACCAATTTAATTATGTGTTTTAAACTTGAGCTATAAGAGCGACTGAGCACTGTCAGAACAAAGATCATATGTGAGCTAATTGTTGGTAAATAAATGATAGGTTTATTTAAAAGGCAGGAACGATTGCCTTCATTTTATGCTAAGTGAATAAAAATAATAATGTTACTTCGCAACTTGTCTTTGTGTTATTATATTTCAGTCGTCACTTGTTGGGGGTTGTATATTAACCTAAGTGTAACTTGTAAGCTGATGTGAAATTCTTTAAAATAGTGTTCCCGTGTATGTGACATCTCGAAAGGATTTCATTACTTTGCATATACGTTATTGAGGCTTTTATTTGTGTAATGATATCTTTGGATAAGGAAGCTTCATAATACATGATAGCGCAGAGAGTGCATCATTACATACTGGTGAGCAGAGCGTGATTCATTACAGCGCTAATGGAGAAGATTGCTTTATTAAATGGTGCAGGGAATTTAGGAAAGTTGGCATGCAACAAATAATGTTAGGGGCTTTAGGCCACGTGGTAGTTTAAAGACTGGTCAGTCACCCATAAAACGGAATATGGACATCAGCTTCAGTAATGTCCATACAATTTTCTGTGGGTGACAGACTGGTCCATAAACTGGTGTGTGATCCGAAAACACCCAAATGGTATGTTAACTATTTATTCAAATCAATCAGGTACAGGGAGTGGAACAAACAACCAGTATTTCTGTAAACAATAGAGATTTTATCCCCCTTTAAATCAAAACAAAAACGCCATTTAACAGAACTTATTTCACAGTATTCAATATGGCCATGTTTTTATAGTTTTATTATTTACATATATAAATGTGTGTATATATGTATGTACGTATGTATTTGCGTGTACATGAATCTGTATGTGTATAACAATACATTACTAACAAATATTAATTACATTTCCGCTCACTAATTTACCACATAAGTTATTGTTAATTACATATAATATGTTTTTTACAACCCCTTGGCTATAAGCGATCACTTAGATGAATGTTTTTTTTTTTTTAAATTCTCTTTTTACGGATGTCACAAGTATAATGAGGCGTTGCTCACACCACAAATAATATATATCGATTTTCTCTTACTTATTGTATGTTCTATTCCATTATGTACAGATGGCGAATAAAAAGAAATAATACAATGACTTGTGCCTTACTTTAAGTTTAAACAGAATTCGTCAAACCACTGTTGTGACTCATCCCAAAAGGTATATGTGTGGAATTACGTTATAAATGTACATTATGAGTAAACTATTTTATTACGATTAAACTATTTTAGTATGAGCAAATTATTTTAAGTAGGTTGTACGATAAATAATAAGCAAACAGATTTATTTTAAACTAGTGACCATATTAGGCCAATACAATTAACCAATAAATATTTATCAATAAGATTATATACCCATAACCTTGAATTGCCATTGGAACTCGATTACGATCAGTGTTAGTGCACGATACAATCCTGATAAAGGCAAACACCAACAAGTGTTCATAAGCCAATAAGACAAACTGACTGAAACCGGATCTGAATTCGGTTCCCGATTTTCTATAGTTGCGTTCAGGCCGACAGCATCCAAAACCAAACGGCGTAACGACAACCTGGGGATTTACCGTGCTTTACCGTATTTTGTGACTTGCCAATGGGCAATTAATGGGCTAATACAAATCTCGTTTATATCAGACTGGCATTTCAGAATGTGTACAGATGTGAAATTCAGGAAAAGACCAGATCGGCCATTGGAAAAAAAAACAAACAAACAAACAGGCAGAAGAGCTAATTAAGGCCTACCAGAATACCAAAACAACAACAGCAACGATAGTGACTCCAATGACACCACCCAAAGTGCCTCCGATTATCCCAGCAGGTGAAGTGTTAGGCTCCGCGGCTCCCTTCGCTGAAACAAATACAGTAAACCCCCATTAATCCTACGCAATTCGACAACTTAACGTAAGGCAACCAAAATAATCTTGACACCTTGAATCCCCAGAAACCACTCAAGTACACTTCCAAAACTTTTTAACTTCCCTGTAATGCTAAAATTTGAAAGAATGAAACAAATTCCGGAGGTCGTGGTGAATAACGGGATTTATCTTAGATCACACGACGTGACTTACATGCCCTCTCCAGACTCCCATACTTCTTAGCAAGCTCAAGGCAGTAAACCGTCGGACTACTGCACCCTTTTGAAAGGTAAACTAGAATGGTAAACGTTCGGACACATGTAATTTCAGACTGGTTATCCCATGGCCCAGCTTACTAAAAGTCCATTAACTATAAATGTGAAAAAGAATGTTCAGTAAAATGGAGGCATTGTTTCCATCGGCTATGTTATAAGAGATAGGGTGACGTCGACTGTATCATATGCGCAGTATGTTATTAAAATTCTCTACCCCATGCAGATGACATTTTAAATCGGCGAGCATCGTAAGAAGTCGGTAATTTTCGAATTATAATTTAGCCCTTTGCACTACTCTTGAATTATGGGAAATTCGTATCGGGTTTATGAAAATCAGGGTTTGGATGAATACAGAGATATATAATTATATGTAATTTCTCATAAGTCTGCTGGTGGCTCTGTTAATCTTATCTCCTTTCGACAATTTCGGCTTGCATCGAAAGTTCAGTTCAATGCTGAATTATCTCCCTTAACGGTTCGCCAGTTTGTCACATGAGGCGCCACGTGAAGTTGAATGTGAACGTTTTAGAAACCATCTACTATATATCGTAACTGGAGAAGAACATTTTTCAGTTTTATATTTCTTTTTTATTGATAGATACTACACAATATATAATCCGTGTATTTAAGGTAATTTCGTTAGTTTCCTTACAAATCGTGAGGATCGCGTTTAACATGTGTTGTTGTTGTTGTTGTTGTTGTTGTTGTTGCAGGCTGGCAGATTTTATTTCGATAAGAGTGTAAAATAAAAAAAGGTTTTAAAAAATCTGAGATCAGCAAACTATTTGGATGGACTTTTTTTTATTAAGGAAATGAAATCAAATTACTAATTCTGCTTTTAGAAAGGCGAGACAACCAAGCAAAAAATCTAGTCCTATACATTTTGCATGTAACCAAAACGAGGCTTGACTTACGAACTGCATGTAATGTATGTATCACATCATTATGAAATTGCAACAAAATACTCCGTTCGAAAGCATCATTTAAATATAGGCCTATGATGCAGTGTTAGAAAGCATGTATAATAGCGGCCAGTTGACATCGTTCCCCTTCAAATCCCTTCACACATCCTTCTAGACAAGACCCGCTCAGCCGACTACAGGATACAAATCCGTTCAAACAATTCGGGTTACAGGTCTCGTTACAGTTATATCCCCACGAACCAGTCGAGCATGCTACATCAGGAAAGCAATAGAAGAAAATATATAAAACGCTACCCATATATCGTCTATAATGCAACACTAATATATACTGTCTCCAAACGTTCATAAAATACTTCGTATTTGCTATGAGGGCATTTGGTAATATTAACACCGACGTTCCAATCTGGTTGTCTTAATTCGTGAAGTGGCATACATGAGTCTTAAGTAAATACAACACGAAAATACTTGGTATGGATAAAAACTTCTGAGTTTATTGGATACTCGGGAAAGAGATAGAAAAGTCGTATTTCTTTGGGTGAGTAGATACTATAGATGAAAACTTACCAGTGTTACATGTGTCGCCTGTAAACCCTCTCAGACAGCCTTCTGGACAAAGTCCATTTTCCTTGGCACATGGGAAGCCAGCACAGTTCTTGCTGCAGTTTAATACACAATTATCTCCCCATTTCCCCTCCGCACACCCTGAAATAAAAGGTGTGTTGGTTAGTATAAGACTCATCATCAGAACACATGGTATCTCTATATGGACGCCTATAGAGGGGCCATCCGACATAACGCTGCGCAGCTTCTTGTGCTGGATTTTTATAGGCACATGCAACTATAACCGCCTTCAACCTTTCAACAGCGCTCTGTCGTACAACAGTTGCTTGTATTTGGTTGAACCAGGAAACTTTGGTTGGCGAAGAAGTACACGACATGATTACGACTGTGATATATAATGATCACGTATCTGGAGCTAGCTGCGATGGCGGAAACTAAGACTCTTTTATGGTGTCAGTATGCCTTCCTGTATTTGCCCTGTCTTGTCTTTTTTGTTGCCAGTGTTGTTTGGGGGGGGGGGGG
>JARFOD010096272.1:0-11962 GCA_031763545.1 Mopalia muscosa | reverse complement strand
ATAATTAGTTACCCTATATCTTCTATAGGTTGGGACACTCAGGTAAGACCCCCTGTGGTAAAGCCTATTTCTCTGTTCAACTGCTAGAAGTTATAAGGTATTTATCAAAACCAGTCACCATGATAAATGTATTGTTACATGATAATGACCTCATGATAAATTTTGAACTGTTCACTAAAAAAAAAAGGCATGTATTTAGTTTTTTAAGAGTAACCATTGTGTTACATGGTGCCGTAAATCGGGGTGAATTTGGACATGTACCAATGTACAAATGTACCAATGAATGCAATAGTTCCATACACCTCTCTCATTAAACTTTTCATCGCGCAAATGCCCCAATGTTGTGTCATTGTCACATGCTTATGGCTACAGAAAGCCATAACTCTGTCACCACACTGGTAAGTTACGTCATCTTAGTCAGTATTTCGTATGAATTTAAGCATATACTTAATTGGGGATCTACATATCATTGGATGTTATATTCCAAATACTTAAACAATCTTTCTACTCGAAGCATCTATTTTCCACAGATTGGGGTGAATCCGGACACTATTTCTACATGAAAATACAGATTGGGGTGATTTCGGACACTAATGAATGGATGGAGTCGCATTACTAGTCATGTCAAAATAAGTAGATGTAACTTCTCCATTACAAGCAATGCTTTGGGGCCTAAACCATTGTTTTCTTTCTTTGTAATATCACTGTATTGCCTTGTTTGCTATTAGTACGATTTCTTGTATGGTTTTCATACTAATAAAATGTAGACGTGCATTTGAATAAGACCCCTTTCCAGTGATTTTTGTAATAGCTAGGGTTGTCATCGTCACCCCCACCTGTGGGATGAATTTGGTATGATATTTATCTGAATATTTATCCTCCAATTGTTAACTTCTGAAACTGAAAATCCTTGACTTCTGGAGGCCTTCACTAATAAATGGTGTTGAAATAATTTTCACTGTTCACATGGGGTACTTCTTCGGTCATTTTTTAAAAACTGAAAAAAGAGTTTGAATTAACCCCTATTTACCGTACCTCTTTTTAAAATTGCCACTTCTTTTACACTATTTACGTCAACTATTTAATTTTACATCAACGTATAATATCATACATTATGTGAACCAAAAAACTTCTTATAGCTTTATCTGAGAAACAGAAAAAGATATTAAAAATCTGAAGGACCATTTATAGTTTTATATGTTAAGGTGAAGTGTGCAAAAAATCAGTTCTGTATGTATAAAAATAGCTGAGGAGCAGGCATTTTCCAGAGTACGGTACACTGAGAAATGAAAGTAGGGAAAATGGGTAAAATGTATTTCTGATTTATTGTACGACAGTTTTACCTCTTTCATACCTGTGACTTTGCCAAGAACTACAACTCCAAACAGGTTGGTAAATAGATCCACTGATATATGATTACTGTAACATGTAACAATAGTATGGAATCTAACTAAGATAACAACAATCAAATAAAACTCTGATGTTCTCTTCATGGACAATCATGAGAGTCATCTAGGAATTGAGGTATTTGACACAGCCAGGGCAAATGGACTCTCCTCATACTTCCCACAGGCTTCAACCCCTTGATGTAACGGTGTATGGCCCTCTCAAAACATACAATAAGAAGGCCATCAATGAGTGGAATCTGAGTCATCCAGGTGTGTGATCACTATATATGATCTGCCTGAGTGTTTCACAACAGCTTTTCATCAAGCACTTACATATGAAAACATCACTGCAGGATTTCAGCGTACAGGAATATGGCCCCTGAATTTCTCTGTGTTCTCAGATGATGACTTTTAGGCTGTGTCCGTGTTTGCAACCACAGCTTGGGGGCCAATTGTCAAGAAAACAGGATTGTTGGTACAGGTGAAGAGCATGAGTCATCGCCATCATCGACAGTGGACACCAGCTTCGATGAGCTTTCAAACCTATGACCTCTTCCAAAGCGAAAAGCGAATGAGAATTCATGTAAAACTCGGCCAAGAGAAAAGTCGTTGGATGCAGACTTATTACAAGTACACCAGAAAAAGAGAAACAGGTGGAAGATCTGAGTGGAAATCCTCTAAAGAATAGAGCTTCTTTAAGTGTGAGCTCGCCTCATGATGATCACACATCTTCAGATAGCTACCCAAGTTCTGACTCTCAAGACGATGACATAGCAGAAGAATTCACAGATGATCCTCTTGAATTTTCTAATTTGGCAGCCGAAATGCAAGAAGTTGGTGATTTCATTCTGGTTAAGTTAACACCAGTGAATTCAAACAAGGCTTTGAACTATGTGGCTAAACTTTGTGATGAGATTCATGAGAATGAAGAAGGTTTGTATGATGTCGAATTTTTTCAAGGAAAATTGCAGGACGTTTCACGAAACCTGTTGTTGAAGATCTTTCTCAAATTGCCGCAGTGATATTATTATGTGTCTACCAAAGCCCATTACGATAGGCAGCACCTAGCATCTATTATTCAGGTTGGCATTGATTTCAATGAGTTAAGTTGCCAATAGACAGCCATCAGTAATAATCGCCATATTCTCAGTTTGCCGTATTGTTTTGCACATAATTTGTACATGCTGTTGACAAATCATGTAACAATCCTAACTTTGGGTCGTTAAGGAAATACCTCTTTTCTTTACAAACATTAAAGTTTTAAAGCAATAAAGCTCAATGGTGATTGTTATTGGATTTTTTCAATATTATGAGGCATCTTTTCAATAGTTCAATCTGCCCCAAAGCATGGTTCGTAACCCCACAGACTGGGCACTTTGAACCACTTAAGATTTTTTTTTAAAAGGCCTTATTATTCTTTGCATGAATTTTTAACCTGATTTTGTCTACAGCAATAGTTAGTGTTGATGCTGAAGTAAGTTCTAGTGCATAGCTTAGGCGAAATTCTGTATGAATTAAATATGTGTGAGCCATAGTTCAAAACTATGTTCAAGTAGCCTATATCTGATAAGGTCATCATTACGAGGGGAACCTAAGTGGGTTAATCAGAGAACGTTGATATTGGATCCTAGGAGTGACCTAGAATCTCCTGAACCACAGTTTCTTCATAGTTTTCAATTGTCAGAAGATGAAACTGATTCTCCCGAAGAAGAACTCTCCTCGTTGAAGTTTCTTTATGAGATGTGATCAGTCAATGATTTTGGCAATGATAATCAACCCATACGTTGGCATGAAAATGGTAATATATGCAGGTCGAGTAGAACTACTTGTGGGTTGCATTCTAATCCTTATAGGTTACCTTATTCTGTTAGTTCCGATCAGTAGTGGATATGCAGCACTTTGATAACTAGGTTATTATGTAATGTGTTATACCACTCCAGGACGGTTTTTAAACCGGGAAATATGTCAGGGAACAGTTTTTTTTATATAATATATAACTGTTTAGGTTAATCAGAGGTGCGACCCTTAACTCAATAATTTTAGTCAAGTTTGTTGAATTTGATTACTGAGATAAATAAATATGTATGTACGCATATTATTGCCATGATATGTAGAAGGTTGTTTTCTCATAGTTTATTCAGTTTTATGTTTGTATTTGTATTACATTTTGTGTAGAGAACTATGTTTTGCAATGTATGTGATGAGTGGTAAATAGATGCTCAGGGGAAAGGCCAGGATTTTGAAAGAAATTGTCAATTTGTGATGCGGGTTTTGCCAGTTTCGTTGTGCGGTGGTTTAGTTATGGTGACTTTGCTGGTGCATCATGCGTGTGATCAGTTTGTAGATAACCGAAATGGTATGTACCAGTTATAGCAGTTATCTGGTAAAATATAACTTATGGTTTTGTGCTAGTGACGAATACTGGACCCTGTGTAAGGTCTACCGGTAGCAATAATTCCAGATCTTGATTATGCGCGTACACACTTCAACAAAATGCATAAAGTGTAAAGCTTTAATAGAGTGATAAACTGTTATAAATTTGTACTTTAAATGATTTAAGATTTTTTGGGCAATAAGACATATGTGTAAGAATGACATTGAATATTAAGTCTATAATTCCTGCATTAAAATGTTGATTTACATAAATACATACTAGTATATACATACTACATTATCCTTCACTCTTTCATTATAGGAGTTTGATGTTAGAATAATAAATCTCTTATTGTTCATTTTTATGTTAATTACATTTTCAATTAAGAAATAACAAATGTTTTCTTTATCTGTTTTGTTTATTGTAGGGTTTACTTTTATTTGGAAACTTCACTGTGTACAATTTTGTGATCCGTATCACCACAGTTAATGTGTAACCCAGTTAGGCTGAATAAATAGAAATCATTTGGTAACTTGGACTTCATCCTCATTTAGTTATTAGAAAAACCCATACCACAACATGTGTAACTCATCATCGGTAACTAGGTATAGTACACTTCATGTAACCGTCAACTTGCTTTGACAATAAGGAAGTAAAGCACATTTAAACCTGTATATCTAAACACTTGTGAAGTCAGCTTTAGACAATTTGGATTGATTTTTAGTTTGGTTGGTTGTTCAGACCCGTGCCTATGAGAACTTATGGCTATGTAGCCTTCAACAATAAAACCACCCTAACATTAACTGTTAAATGACAAGTTAATTGAAGATTTTGAAAATGTGGAAAATGTAGTCGTAGGAGCTGATAATTCGATCATAATGAAAAAAAAAAAGGAAAAAATTAACTTAAAAAATAACCACAGTACTTACACTGGTAACACAGGGCAGTGCCAGAAGATAACAGACTGCCCCAACCCCGATGCAGAGAATCCACTTAAACCGTCTCAGTTTGGGGACCTCGTCTTGAAGACAAGTCAGGAAGGTTTCCAGCAAGCCAAACTAATTACACAACAAAACAGCATTACAAATTACCTTGGATTATAACCATATTTAAAGCATAACTATGCACAACCAATAAATGAACACTATTAATTAACTTTAATGATGATTTTATAGTTAGAAATTTGATTCTGTATAGCATTCAGAATTGTCTTCTTTTTTTAATTTGCAGTGGTTTTCTGTTTCTGAAATGTTTTTCGATAGATTTGTAAGAACAATTTTAATGACTTCAAATCAACGGCTGAACTAAAGTCGTATAGCACTCAATGTTTACTATTCAAGGGAGACTACTCACCTCACTGTCAAGACCAAGGGTAAATAACATGAAGAAGAAGAGGATGGACCAGAGGTGTGGTACTGGGAGACGGGATAGAGCCTCTGGATAGGCCACAAACGCTAAGCCATAGCCTCAAAACAAAACAGTGAATAAAAACTGAAGTGAAAATTAACCTTAAGTCAAAATTGATACATATTAACTGTACTAATGTTTTTTCCCAGTGATATTGCAGCGTGCAAGCCAAGTTGATAAAGGTTGTTTATTTTTTTTAATAGCAACTATGTGGTTAATTATTTCCAGGAATATATTTGTTTGCAAGTCGAATATGGTTAATACAATTAGGTTCAATTGATTGAGTTACCTTTCTTAGCCACCTCTGTAATGGGAACGCCTAGTTCTTTAGACAACGCTCCGAGGGTTGTAAAAATGACAAAGCCGGCAATAAAACTGGTGAGAATGTCCATCACGCTAATGATGAGCGCATCTCTGAGAAATAAATACAACTCTGTTAACATTTATTGGTTAATTGGAGATTTACGCAGTGCTCAAGTCTATTTCACTTGTAGGACAGGCGTGTATTGGACAGTACAGTTTACCAGCAGAACTATATAGGCCTATACCGGTAGGTTATCCTACCAGATCAGCCGCTATTTTCACATACAAATTATTCTGTGTTTATCCGTTGGAGTGGAGTGTACTCTCTTTGTTGAGTAATATACAGACAAACTGCTTTTAACAAGAGAGAACACTGGTGGTAAGAGTGTTATGAAACGAAGGATATAGAACAGGAAGCATTGTCTGATCATTTGATAACCTAATTCACACAACATATGAGTGAAATAACTGTTAAGTTCCGTGTTAAACTAAAAGAAACATATTTACAAACGAACAATAATAATTGAAAATCAGGACATTTGAAAATGAACTGCCCAGTAGAAATTCGTAGACAGGGGCTGTTGCTTACATATAATATCTGTTTGATTTTTGTTGAGTTTATTAAATTTCTATGACGGCATGCTTGTCCAATGCCAGGGGGATTGGGACCACCCCCGAAGCACCATGCAACACGAAGTGACAAAACAGGACGCTATACCTAGACATAACAAACAGATCGGCTTTGATTCACCCCTTTAAGCCAGAGAGCATCAGAGTAACCTGGGTTACTCCGCACCCATCCCTACACCTACCCAACCGCCCGCATTTGTATGTGTTAAGATTTTACATAACGGTCAAAGTTGTGTTTTAGTTTTATTTATCTAAAATAACAAATAACACTTAAATTAAAAGAGAGAGAGAGAGAAAAATTTGTATGGATAAGTAAATTAAAAAAACAAAACAAATATAGGCTAAGCCAAATACTCACACGTAGACATTGTTCTTGAATTTATTGTAGCTTCCAAACATAATGATTCCACCAAATGATACACCGAGAGAGAAAAACATTTGGGATGCTGCAGCCTGCCATACCTGTCACCAATCAAATACAACCAGGCTTATTCTCAAACTTTATTTCTGAGCCGGAAGTGATGTAGGCTAACATTAAAACTCAAATGATAATATTTTTGTAACACAAATTTGTTACAAACAAAACCTGTATATCTACAACTTAAACTAAAGAACAGTGATAGGCAATACATTTATATCTTGGTTTATTTACGATTGACGTTAATTTACATAGATGTACATGTTTGTACAAGTACTGTATAAAAACACATCTATTCTCTTCAAATTAGTGTATTAGGACAAAAAATTGTCCATTATGAAACACATTCATTTAATACTAATGTAACTATATTATATTATACACTTTAAGTTCATGAAAAACAGTAATTGTATATTTGAGAAAAAAAAAACATGGATTGACAGATGGTATAGAAGACTTTTAGTTAAAGTGTTACGATTGTCCATCTAGATCCTAGTGATTTTTCTATATTTTTTTATAGTAACTAAAAGAAACAAGTCTTACTTTTAAATCCTTCAGTTTATTCCAATCTGGAACAAGGAAATAGAGAACACCTTCTTTGGCCCCATCTAATAAAGCACCTCGGACCAACAAAATCAGCAGAATGACGTAAGGAAATGTGGCCGTGAAATAAACAACCTACATCCAGACAAATGAAATATGTTATTAGCTTGCTATATGCCATACAGACCAAAGGACGGATTAGTTCTTGACACCCAATAAAAAGATTATAGAGAGCAAAAAGTTCCCACCTCCTCGGAAATCAAACAACATACCTTGAACTGAAAAAAACGTCTTTATATAACAAACTAATGGCTTATTTCTTATGTTTAATTATACTCTTTTGGCGTTAATATATGTTTGGCTATCCGTGTGTGCTACATATTTGCTACATTAGTTGATTGGTTGTTTTTTTACGCCGTGCTCAAATGTGTTTTACTTATATTACGGCGGTGTGTTGCACACATAGCTTAAACTAGTACAACGATGAAATGTAAAGTGTTTTGATTAAGTTGATCTTCCATTACTAAACACCAACAAACTACCATTATGAGCCGAAAACATTAGTTGTTTACAAGTACGTTGCTATTGCCTGCTCTTAAGATTATGCTTGGCTGTTTATCTTGTTCATATTAAGAACGAGTCCGAAACTAATGTCCGATAGTTAATGCAAATCATGTGATAAAAATCAGTTTTAATTAACCGGCATCCCTGTGCCAGAGGAGTTAGCTAGAAGTATTAGGTACTTCTGGTGTATTTATGGCTCCGGGCATACGGGAAACAAAGGCCTACGATGATTAGCGAAGCATGCTGGGAGAACTGGGCAATCCCCATTACAGTCAGACTATTGTTTGGAATCTTTTGAGGTGTGGACTTTATTGAAAATATAATTCTGAGTGGATAAATGAGATTGGTTGATAGTACTTAAGTGCTTTAGGGTATTTTAGGTATAGGACAGCAATGTTGCTCCGTCACTATAGCCACACAAACACAACTATTAAATGGTTGTGATATGATGAAAATAAATGTTCCTGCATTGTTAAGTGCGAGTGTAGAGTGAGAGAATGGCTGGTTAACTAGATACAGGTCTTAATCAGAAATAAACAACCAGTTTGTAAGTTCCATGAGCAGAAAAACACCATACACAAAGAATCCAATTGTTCACAATGAGTAATAAAATTATTAATAAAACGCTTGAAAACGTCCTTCCAACTGTTGGTATTTTTTGTTGTTATTGATATTTAAAAAGTCGATAAAATTCGATTTATAAAAGTGAAAAATATAACCCTTTTGATTGTTAAGAAAGCTGATGGCGTGAGGGGAAGAAATCAGGGGGCAATCCCCATACAGCTATGTCAACAGTTCGATTTTAGACACGAACTGGAGTTTAACCTATTTTATCTATTAATTGAAAGTAATTTATTGATATAATTGAACACAATGCGCTTTATTCGATATCACAAATGGTCACAACACCAGGCGTTTACCTAACTGTAGACATCAATACCTTTAAAAGACATTAAAAACAGAAAAGTAAAATCAAAAAATGAAGTTCAAACAGGAATCGTTTGCTGTTTTTTTGTTTTATGAACCTACCTTTCCTGATGACTTAATTCCTTTGATGAGACAGACCACAACGACAACCCAGGACAACATCAAACAGAGAGCCAGATACCAAATTGGTTTTCCCAAATTGTGAATGCCGTCGGATATCTTTATGACTTCGTCGCTAGAGAAGAAATATATAAGAACACTGTCAAAGGTCTCTAAATCACGCCATTTGATCGGAGATAGTTTTCATAATTGACTCAACTTTCGGATACCTTATACATCAATCTAATTAAAATCAGACCTCAAAAACATTCCCGATAATTTGTTTGTCGCTATATTGAGATCTAAGGCAATCATCACACCTACACTGTCGATTCGTTTATTAAAATTCCGAATCACGCTTCTCAATTCTGGTTTGTAAAAGCCGAAGATTTCCGCCGATGAACCGAAGTTTCCCGACTCAGTATTTTTACATGACAAACGGATACATGCACGCACAATCTACAAACACCATTGAAATAATAAACTTTAAGTGGAATTGTATTTTACCCTGTTTACATGCAACTTACAGCATTAACTTCTGATTCTATCGGCGGAATGTTGTGTTTACCATGGACCCGTGTTATTAGTGTTTTTATTGGACAAATGAAATTGTTCCTGAACCCCTGTAAGCTTGACCTTATTGAACACTATAAGTGAAATGATTGCGTTAGATCTCAATATAGCGACAAACAAAATACGGGGAGCGTTTCTGAAGTCTAATTTCAATTACATTGCCAATACACTATAGTTTTTTTTTTTAACGAAGGTTAACAGTTGGCTTGCTAATTCTGCCTTCCTGTCCTACAGCTGGTTCCATGGCAACAATACATGGAAACACTATGTATTCAGCACTGGTCGTCATGGTAATTACATTTAAGGTGAGCTAAGATTGCTTTGTGAAACCGGTCCCAGTATTGTAACATATAGCGACAGACTTTAAACGTGATTAGCAATTAGCATTTCAACGGGTGTAGCAAGCACTAATGTAATACAAATTCACTAATGTTATAACTTTTTTAACGTCTCATTTTTTCATAAAAAAAACCCCATCTATATACGTCTTCAGAACAATAGATCAATTAAAAATAAGGAACTTCACACAAATAATTTCAATTTTCTTTCAAATTTCCTGACTTTTTGTGGTGTTTTCTCTCAACATCGATTTCTTTAAACATCGCTTTTGTCATCAAAATCCGCTATATATCTCTTCCTAACATTAAATGTATGAACAAATGACCAACTTTACACAAAAGATTGTGTATTTTCCACTTAAATTTGGAAGATTATTACATTAAAGTTAGAAATTGACATGCATTTTCAACTGCTAATGTAATAACTTTATAACATTTCAATTTTTCAACACAAATCTTCTATATACATGTTCAGATTAAAAATTCTATTCAAATAACCAGCTTAAGAGAAAAGTGTTCTATTTCATTTTTTTCCAAAAATATCCTGTTTGCAGGATTTTGTCAATAAGCTCACAAACTTCGTTAAGAAACGCAGTGCATGCTCGAGTTGGCATTCCACCGTATGTATTGCGAAATAGCATTGAACTATTGCAATGTCACAGGTTTATTCAGTATTAGTTAGTTATGAACGGACACGCGTTCATAATAGAAGCAAAGGCTTTGCACGCAGAACGGTTCAGTAGAAATAAAAAATGTTGATCAACAGCAGAGAAATATCACATGTATACGAGGGGAGAAATATTTCATAAACTAAGGGATAAATACCACATTTACGAGTGAAGAAAATAGTGGCATTTAGCCTACATATAAATATTAAATAAGGGCTAAACTCCTTCTGTTTCATCTGGTATGATAAGCATTTCCTGTAGATGAAAGCATTTAATAATTATTTATCAATTAACAAAACAGTGTAAAAGGAATGTAATCTAAAGATCATGACATATTTAGATACTGTCGGAACACCATCTTTAGACTGTTGGTCTAGTGTTTGTCCACTAAAACATTGTCGTGCTGTGTGGGTGTTCTGACGGATGTTATCTGTCCATTTAAAATCAGTCACTCTCACTGAACTTACTAGAAATATATATCAGCCGCGGTCCGCGTGTTTTTTCTGTCCACACATCGCGAGGAACAGTTCGTATCGATCACGTCAATCACCAGTTCATTGGTTACAGTGTGGTTATAGGCTTCATCTGCAGCATGGATGGACTCATTGAAGGAAACAGCTTTTTGGCCCATATAACAGTCAGCCAGGATGTTGTAGTTGACAGTTGTATTACTCGTTTCACAAATACATAAACTTTTGTTAAAGGAAAGATCGTCAGCACATCCAATTAACCCCGGATTAGCAGTGTCTACTCCTTTACGGACCGTACAATTTTTTGCGAGCCATTCCTGAAAAGAGTGAAGAGGTTCAGTTTAATTATTCTCTTAGTAAAATCCGGTGGAATAAAGCTTCCAATTAGACATGATTGATTTGTGTTTTATGCCGTGTTTAAAGGGAAAGACATCTGTTTTCGACCTGAACTTATTATTTTTATTCCATAATATGTTCACTCGCATGTCAGCTGAAAACATGCTAAACGTATGTTTTAGTCACACAGCTGTTTTGATACGCATATAAACGATTCACATTGCGCTTGAAAGACCAAGCTGGATTATACTCCGTGTTGTTAGAGATTCCTTCCAATGCATCCATAAGCAAACAGACTCGCTGGTGACAGACCGTATTTGTGAACAATGACGTCAATCCCGCCTCTTAAATTAACTAACTAACGGCTATGCTTACTCGATCGCAAGTGCAATACAGATTTTTGTATTTGAAAATAGGCAGTACAAATAATTGCTTTAGGTCGAAAAACAGTTGTCTTTCCCTTTAAGGGTATTTCACTTATATGACGGCGGTGTATTCCAACAATAATTGACACTAGCACAACCAAGAAGTGAAAGGGTTCAATAATGTTGGAAAGTTAATTTTCTTCGAGTGCTAAGTAAAGGATGCATTGCTACCCTTAAAAAACTGCCCGTAGCAAGAGGGCCTAATAAGACATGCGATTTCTTAAGTTTGTTGCTTTGAGTGTTACGTCATACTCAAGTGTCATGCCTCTACACGACGACGGATTGTGCTGCCTTATGTAAATACGGCGAGAAACCAAAAGGAAAACGAGAGCGACAAATCGGATGACTTCATGTTATGTTTGTTTGTTTGTTTGTTTGTTTGATTGGTGTTTAACGTCGTACTCAATGGTATTTCACTTATATGACCACGGACACAAATACAAAACGTCACAAACAAATCTGCTTCCCATTACCCTTTAGCTCTGCGAACACCAGGGCA
>JARFOD010096261.1:0-17096 GCA_031763545.1 Mopalia muscosa | reverse complement strand
TGCACTGCCATGCATGCCCATGCTGTCCGAATTCGTAACTGTAAGAGTTTCATAAATGTACAAATTCGGACAGCGTGGCCGTGCTTGGCGATTTCGAGCAGATAGACCCACTGGAGCAGATAAAAAGTGGTGTAGGCCTACATCGCGCTTACGTGTCTGAGGAAGCCTGTAAGGTAGATAGCGGGGATAGATGGGACATTATAATTGGATTTGGCTTTATCTTAATGCTTTAACTGTACGGATTGTGGCGCCCCGTTACGTACTAAGTATGCGGAATTTTTTACACCATGACTGGCACTCACGGTCATGTAAACAGGGCTAAAGACTGCATTGACCTTACCTGGGGCTGGATCTATTCCAACTCTCAAACACCTCAGTTTCTACATATAAAAAAATATCACTACATTTACAAATCCATATCAGTACAATTTTTTTTATAAAATATCAACTGATTCAGTTTCCTAACACGGGCATCCACCAAAAGCAACTAATTAAACGCCACGAAAAATGGGTGCGGCATGATTTCAGTTAGCCTTTCTGACAGACAAGGGGTCTACATAAGAGCTCTTTTCGCAAAAGGACAATCTCCAACACTGAGAATCACCTGATAGCATGGAACTTCCCAGCACACTGCCTTGTTTGAGGATAAAGATGCCAGCTTTTTTACAATTGCTATTGGTTTCAACGACCGGAAAGCCATGGTAGTTACAACAACAACATCGCCTTACTTATTTGCTGCCAAGCTTATCTGTTTTCATATTTTCATGAATAAACCCAAAACATTATCAGAAAATAATAATTGTATTGTCTTCCAAACCTGGCAGGCGTAATTATTACTTTATTTGTTTATTATTTTTTTCTTCAAATAGTTGCATTACTTCCGGTACAAGAGCTGTTGGCATAGTAACAGCATTTGTACTTTCATGCCGTGTTTGATGCTCTGTCACGACTTGACACTTATAATTTTAAAAACCACATAACTGCGGAGTCTATTGAGAAAGTGGATGACTTGTAAAGAAAATTAAAAATGGTAAGACTATAGTTTCATAAGTAAATTAGTGGCAGATAGCCATTCTACGGTATTCAACAAATGTCAACAATCACGATTTTTAATATCGTAGGAGAGTGAATAGGCCTACCACTTTGATTAAATAAGGCTTTAAAATTGATGTCATCGTGTGATACCCATTCAGATATTAGCATGGCTGCCAAAATCTTTGTGACCAATAAATATTTTTACAACCCCTGGTGTTCTAGATCCAGGTAGTGCCATTATAATATAGCACCGTCCATGGTGTAGGCATAGCCATAGGGGCCTACGCTGTTTATTTACTCATTTTCAACAGTTGATAATTGGAGAGGGATCGTGAAAAAATCAGACAGAACAGTCCCTCCATTGAATAATATTTCCGTCTTTGTTTAAAAAAAAATTATTCTCAGAAATCTGAAATGTTAACCTTAATCAGCTTATATATGGGCTGAAACCAAAGATGATTTGCATATAATGACTAACTGTGTAAGCTAAGTCTTTATTTATTTGCCACTTGCCAGTGAAATAGCTTTAATTTAAACCATCCATATACTGCGAAGGTAGTATCTTGTTTGCTGGAGAGAGACCATTTTTTGAAAACTTACCTAAAATCCTCTCTCACTACAAATGTCAACATTTGTTTGATATTGTAAGAGAATGACCATCTATCAATCAAACTATCATTTGTTCAAACGATAGTTAACAGACGAAACCCTCAAACTACATAAACTCTTTCTGTTTATGAAATAATCATTCATTTAACTGATAGGAACTTAACAGCTTGCATTATGATGTTTTAAACTAATAGAAACATCCGTCTATTGCTTGTTTAATGAGTAGTTTACAGGTTTTAGCCCAGAGTATGTTACTGGGTTAATATGCCAATAAATTATGTTATCTTTGATTAATTTTAGTTTGGTCCATTGTTTTTATATCAGTTATTAATTTTTGTTAGGGATACTGGTGATTTTCCACATCTATCTATAGCAGTTTTATAAATATATGTCTGTATTTCACACTCACTGACCAAATGCTGTTAAAATGATTTTTAAGTATTTAAAATCATTTATGTCTTTTTGTAAATGTTGTTGTAATATGTAACTGTTGAGCAACGTCATCAACTTTAATTCTCTAAAATAATAACGATGGGACTTTAAATTTGTTTTACAGGCAGCAAAGGCAACAACAATAAAGGAAGCATTAGCCAAATGGGTAAGTTAGGAAAACTCAAATCAAGCATTGTTTGTGTTTTTATTTTTTAAGTGAGATTTATAGATCAGAGCATAATGTTAGCCAGATGGGTGACTTGGGGTCTTTGAGACACCCAAGAAGTCATTTGAGACACCCTGTTTCAGTCAAATTTAACATGTGAAAGATAGGGGAACAGTGTGCTTTCTTTAAAATCATTAAGTTTGGGGAGGCACATACTGAGCTAGCCTGTTCTAGCAACATGATTCGTCAATCATCAACTTGACCAATATAGGGTAAAAAAATCTACAGGCCAGTCGGGCCTGCAGGTCTTGAAATTTACAGGCCCAACAAAATATCTACCAGGTTTTTGTATGCGGGCTGGCTTAATTTCCACCCCTGGAACGGTAAAATGAGTAAAATGGTGCTTTGTGACACCCTCAGCCTCTTCTTGATTTCTGGCAAATATTATGGATCAGACATAGACATACTTACTGAGGACCATGTGAAAACATTTAATCTGACTGTTTTTCAGGGAAGCTCTACTGGGGCTTCTGACGAAAGCAGGGATTGTCAGGTAGAAGTTATTTTCAGGGACAATTAATATAGGCACCTAAGTTCAATAAAAAGTCAACAAAATTCTCAATTCAATGTTTTATTGAAATTCAATTTTTATCTGAGTTGTCTTGTTTTCACAAGAAGGTAGCCTTTTATCTTCAGTGAATTCAATGTTTGTTTGGTATTTCAGTCTGTACATAGATTGGGTAGAATTATTAAGATGGTCAAATGTCAAAATTATCGAATCACCTCAGATTCGACCATGGGGTTCAGTGGATCATACCGTCTATAGCCAATGGAAGAATGTGAGAGTTGCCTTATAGACTCTTTTATGAGCAACCGTCCGTTGAACGTTTTGTTTTTTTTTCATTCAAAAGCACCTGCTTTATCATGTTTTTTCCCCGAAAACCGACCCATGCGGGAGTCATTAAAGGATATCATGGCCAGGGGCTTAGCCAGAAATCAGAAGTAGGGTGTCCAAAATGGTCATTTTGCTTCACTTTTCTTAAACAGGGAGTCCAATTTTGACAGTTTTCCTATCTCCTGCATGTTAAAATTTCTTAAAACAGGGTGTCCAAATGAGGCAATTGTTCACTTTAGGGTGTCCATTTGGACGGGTGGACAGGTGTCTGCCTAAGCCCTTGATCATGGCTGACCTAAACAAAGCAGGACAATGTATACAGCTATATTAACCCTTTTCTAAAGACGATACACCCAGCCAAACATCAAACCCAATCACTTTATAATGAATCCCAATATCAGATGGTTCAGACCCACCAGTCATTTTATTGTTGTAAACTGTATTGCTGAGGGACAAAACGGAAGTATTTTTATTTAGTCCTAAGTCTTCCTTGGGCTGGGATTGATCTATATGTTTATTAAGGCCAGAAAAAAATTTGGTTATCAATCAGATTTGTTATGAAATGTTTTGCTGTATTCAGTGTTTTACATAAAAAAAACTATCAAGTAAAAACCAATATAACACATTTTTGTCTATACTTGAGATAATACATTTGTAAATAAATTTCACTGCATTCATCAACAGGAGGAAAAGAATGGCCAGAAAGCTTCAGAAGCCAAGGAAGTCAAACTCTGTGGCTGTTATCCACCAATTGAAAAAATGGACGCCTCATTATCAACTCTCACATGTTGCGAGTATGTTTTGTTTATTTCATCCTTCGCATGTAATATCTGTTTTGAGCGTAATTAATTAATTAAATAGCCATTGAGTAATCACTGTTAAAAGTGTTTGCAAATCCTTGAGTCATATGTAAAATGAATCTTGGCATATAACGGAAGACTGTGTTTTTGTTGGTTAATTGAGGAATTTAAAACATTTTTAAATTGTTAATATAAATTCCACACAAAGAATAATGCCTATTATTTTAGGTAAGCTAAAACCACCCCCTTATGTAAATTATCAACAGCAAAATTTAAATTTCATTAATATATTTTGTCTGTCTTTCCACAGAAAACTTTCTATTTCCACTAATGCTATTGAGAAAATTGCTAACCTCAATGGTTTAAGTAAGTATTATTTGTTATCTTGTTGATTCACATCATGAGTTTTACAAAATTCTTACACTAAAGGAAATATCAACAACCTCAAATTGGTAGTCTAAATATTGTGATGAAGTTTTCCTTGTAATTAATGATAAAATATCAAGATATATCTTGAAAATGAATTGTTACAGAATGAAAGTAAATATTAGAGAGAAAATTATAAGAAAGTAAAATGTATATGGCTAACAACTTCTTCAAATAAAGGAAGAAGTTATTATCCATATGTATATGAAATGTTCTTACTTATTAATGGTTTCCAACTTCAAACAACTTAAATAAATAAAAAATAATGCATGAGTTATACTTATTTATTTGTATCATAACTGGCCATCATAGGCGATTTGGAGAGGCTTACTGAGATAAAAACTAAATGTGTGTTGTATTTTTTATTTTTACATACATAAAATATTTGGCTGCGGTTGAAGATTCAGCAGAAGAATTTTGTGCACTGTATATATATATACATCTGGGACAGCACTTTAAATGTTCATTTACTTTGTTATGTTCCTTGAGACGGACATGACATCACTTAATAATATGCAGTAAAATGATTATTGTTTTTTTTTTCTTAAAGAAATGATCAGCATTTTATTATAGTATATGATCAGTAATATTATTTGTTTTGTTTTCAGAAAACCTCACAATTCTGTCCTTGGGAAGAAATTCCATAAAGAGTTTAACAGGTTTAGTAAGTAAATTATAATGATTGGGTGTATTGTAATATGCCTGTAATATAATTAGCCTGGCAGACTTTAATACCTCTGTCTGTAGGTAGTAAGTCCTGTTACAATCGGTATTTTTTCTATTATGGCAGAACATTTTATCGTTGTTAGTGTTGAAGATGGAGATTTGAGACCAACAGTATACAAATTTGGCTTAGCCAAAGCCTTTGTTGCATAAGATTATGGTTAAAAGAATCGTCACACCTGTCCCCACAAGTTAGACATCGATTTTCCAATCCACACTAGCCATCAAGACAGAATGTGTCATATGCCTTACAAACACAATTTCCAAGTCCTTTAAATAGCTTCAAAATCCAAGGTAGTAATTTAGTGTATGAAATTTTAGATGATAAAGGCTAATTGCATCATATAGGTGCCAACTGACTGTATCTTCTAATTCAGGCTGTCTGTTGCCAATCCTGTTCAAAGTTGGTCTTCATTACTGATTAAATCTGCACACCATCAAACTCATTTGCCACAAACAACCTTTTTTTTTGCATTACCCCCCCCCCCCCCCCCCTCCCCACACACACACACTTAAATGAAATAATAATACTTCACATAAAAAAATATATATTTGAAACTTATACAGTGTACTGTTAATAATTACTATTGTACCTGTTTAAATACCAAGCCTTTAAAATATAGGACCTGATAGAAAAAAAAAAGAAAGTAACAGAAATTCACAAGTGAGAGAAATGATCCATTAAGCATAGCATGGTGAAGAACAGTTTCAGAATGTTAACTCTTTCTCATCAAAATGGCAAGATTTGTGGACTTTTCAGTAACGTCTCATAATGGATTAACTTCCTACGATGATGTGATGTCAGAGGACCACCTTTCCAGAATTCAATTACCTCCCTTGCTTGACTTCTGTTTTCTTTAACACCTGCAGATTAGTACAAAATTACGTTTTATATTATATGTAGATATTTGTTATAATTCACTCTCTCTATTATGTCATAATATATGTATTTATTGTCATTAGGAAGCTGTGGGTGACACTTTACAACAGCTGTGGATATCTTATAACAACATTGAGAAGTTGAAGGGAATCAATGTACTCAGAAAACTTAAGGTATGTAAGCCAAAGCCAAGATACACATTGTTTGGTGATTGATAAAATTTATAACAGATTATTTTTTCATGAACCTTGCATGTACATTGCATTGCAATTCAAGTCGTTATGGAGATTCGACTTACTGGAGATGTTTAATAGCATTGTGTGTTTTTCCCCAGTAACAAGAGTTGTTCAACAACCCTGGTTTCCTTCTCTAGAGAGGGGTATTTTCAAAACCCTTTGTCCAGTCGTCTTCAACAGATTTGGGGCCTAGCTAGATAAAATCCTTCACCCACTGAGTAGGCTGTCATCATTGAGCAGACTTGTGACACTGCCAACACTCCATTACAAATCTTAATCACATCATAAATTATGTAGACAGTACCAAAATTGAACTTATAGTTATGAAGTGTAAAACCGTCTTATACAAGAAGCTAATATCCTACCAGTTTTGTTACTTTCCTTTTCCTTTCTGTTGATGATAAATTGATAACCAGTGATGTTCGGGAAGTGGCATCATTTTGTGGCATTACTTAAAGCCACCTCCCTTTACTATAAGTTACATGCCTATACTGTAAGTTACCTGCCTATACTATAAGTTACCTGCCTTCAATATAAGTTACCTGTCTATACTGCAAGTTACCTGCCTATTCTTAAGTAACCTGTTTATACTATAAGTTAACTGCCTATACTATAAGTAACCTACATATACTATGAGTTACCTGCCTATAAAAAAAGTTACCTGCCTATTTACATATATGATGTACCTACTTATACTTTAAGCTACTTGCCTATTAATAATAGGCAAGTAGCTTAAAGTATAGGTAGGTACATCATATAATAATTATATAAAGTAACCTGCCTATACTATAATAAGCTTTGTTGTAATATGGTGAACACCTCTTGTGTAAAAAATCATTCACAGTAAAATGGCATCATTTCATAAATAGACGTCCATGGGTTGTTTCATATGGGTCCTTGAAAGTACTTGAACCTATTTGATTTTATAACTATACTTTTCAAGGCCTTGAAAGTGTTTGAAAAACTACGCTTTGTACAAAGAGTGCTTGAAAGTCATTGGATTTTTAGTTGATGTTCATAATTTCTTAACTCCCATATTACCATAAACGTACTATAAAGGTACATGGTGTTGTCATTGCAGGTTCTCTACATGTCAAACAATTTGGTAAAGGCCTGGGATGAATTCATGAAATTGGTGAGTTTATAGTTTAAGTGATGTCTATGGTATTGGGGCTGAAATATTTTATAAAACATTGTTGGTTTAGAGAACATTCACATTCATCTGTTAACATATCCAGAGACAAGGTTCTCATTTTTAAACCTTTGTCCATCTTCAACAACCACACAAAAAATATCTGTTTTTTAGTTCATTACACAAAATATGTATTGTCAGTTTATTAACATTAACAGTTTTGATAATAATATTATTTTTATTATACAGGCTGATTTACCAATGCTGGAAGATCTCCTGTTTGTGGGTAAGTGAATTTAATTTTCCAGCTTAAAAAAAATATTTTTTTAATTTTCCAAATAAACAAATGAAGCTTTGTATAAATCTAAATACTGGGAATTTACTTTTGCTGTCATTATGTGTTAACTTTAAGAATAAATTTCAAACATCAATAATTTATAACATAGATGGCTGTGTTGGCTGATTTTTCGTTGTTATATTAATATTTAGGTAACCCCTTGTATGAAGAACATGAGCAGAATAATGCATGGAGAGACGAGGCCTGTAAAAGACTGGTTAGACTCAAGAAATTAGATGGTATGTTTGTTTGTTTTTTTTATCTTAATATGATAGAAAATATCTTTCGAGGATTGCAAATACATGCAGATAAATTTACAATTTAGTTTGTGGTTGATGTTGTATATATTTTGTAACACTATTTTATACACCATATTTATGGTCATTACCTTCTCTCGAGATGTCTGTAGGTTACCTATAACACAACTCTAGATTAAGGTTTATTTAGAAACTTGTCTCTGAGAGTTATCTAGAAAATAAGATGATTCTTTGATTATAATTGATCTACATCCCTGTGCTTTTAGAAATATATATATACGAGGTCATCCAAGTCATGGCTCATTCATTAGCATGTTGGACTGCTGATCTTCCTCCCTAACGCAACAGATTCCAGTCTTCCAGTAGACCACATATATGTGAAGGAGTCTCACACAGTGACTGCTATCAAGGGTGGCAGGTTTTACAAGGTTTCCTCATAATTTTCCAATACTAAAGACAGAGTTCGAACTGAACAATCGGTCATCATAAGCGAAATACCTTTGAAAACTAAAATGTTCAACAACAATGTAATTATTTACATGCATCCTAACATACAGATATTTGTTCCATACACAAGTAAATTTTAGTGAATTATACATGGTCACAACAGTTTTTATACCTCCATGTTTGTTTTATTGGGGTTTAACAGCGTACTATATCTCAAATTCTCAATGTGCTCGATTCAGCTTCTCCATGCTCTGATTGATCACTTTATGTTCATTGATACAATTTAACCAATGATATGCTTCAACTTACAAAGATTGCATTTTTTGCTAATTGCCAGGAGATATTCGGGGGCCTTTTATTACATTTATGAGTAGGTAGAGGGCCAGATATCTAATTTATAAATCTCATTTAGTCAAAGCAATTGGCAAGGAATAAATGAAAATTACTTCGAGCATTTCTTACAGTTTTAACTCCAGGTTACTTTTTGTAAAATAACGTTTTAGGTTGTGGTGCTGTAAGAATAGAGGTAAAATGTAGAAAGCAAGGATATGAAATCATAAAATTTGCTGGGTATTTGATATTTGACATTATTCCCAATGTGTGATTGATTATTTTCTATCGGTTTTCACCAGGTGTTCCTGTGGTGCGAGAAGAGGAGGAGGACTGAGACATCAAGGGAGACAACCAACACTCAATTTCTCATTTGTATGTCACCAGTCCTCAACACCTACAGACTCTTTGAGACCAAGTTATTCTTGAGTACCATTCATTGGGAACTTTGTATTGATGGAACTTGATCTAGCTAATCAGATTATAAACACCTTTATGTTGAACATAAAAAAGCAATATCAGTTTGTCGATATGAAAAATGCTGTTGTAATTCCCTGTTAGTGTTTGTTCTTTGCTTGCATGGACAAGTACCTATATTCACAGTGACTAAAGTATTTTGTGGTTAAAAAAAATAAATTATAATTGAAATTAAAAACTGCTTCTGTTTCTTGTTATTTGCTGAAACTGTATAATATGTTAATTTTTAATGGTATAAAGAGCTGATGTTCACAACTGTAGAACATAACGATAAAGAAATTTGTTATGAATTAATAGCTCTCTCCACTGTTGTTAGGGGTTACAAGCATACGTTTGTTTGGTGTTGAACATTAAGCTTAATTATAATTTGCTTACTTGTGACTTTGCATTGCCGGTAACAGAAAAAAAATTGTGAAGACCAGAAATATTGCCGTTTATAAATAAAATGGAATAGCAGTCACTCCTTGTTTTATTAATGGTACATTGAAGGACGTCAGCAGTATAGTGTACAACTTGCTTAACATTTGATAAAAATCTGAAGGAGTTCACTGCATATTGCTACCATGGTAACCGCTTCAATTCAATAACCGCTTAATTCACATAATATCTAGTTACTGACTTTCCAAAACTTATATAGTACCAACTGCATATAGGAGTCATTGTGACAGTGATCATGTGTTTGATTACGGTGTAAGGTTGTACTCAAGGTTATTTCACTTATAGGATGGCAGATTGTTCAGTTCTTGCCCTGCCTTTAATAATTAAATATGGTGGAAAACTAGGAAGATATACCAGACACGAAGTCTGATTACCCAGTCTGTCATAGGCTAGAGCTAATGTTTAGACACCTTGTGATTTATGTTCTGCATCAGTAAAAAGTCAAACTAACACAATCAGAAAATGCGAAGTGTTTTGGCTCTGTTGAAAAATGAATTCTTCACCATTGTTCAATGTAAGTAAATACAGTATTATTAAGCTAGAAACACGGTGTTCTTAGCCAGAGCACTTCTCTTTTCTGCAAAAAGCCAAGGGGAGATAACCGCACCATGCTTTCTTTCCTGTATCCTGATTACTGATTGGATGTACAACTTGTGGCTGCGATTTTCTGTTGCATGTTTGCCGCACACAAGGAGATTAGTCAGTGGCGAGTTGCAAGATATCAAACAAGTTTGATCCCTAGCGACTAGTCGCCGACAGTGTCTAGTCAGGTGACAAGCCTGTCACACAGAGCGATTTCCTTGAGAGATTTTGTTGCCGACAGAGAATTGTTCGCATGCTGCGACTTTAGCAACAAACAGATTGGAGCATTCGAACATACTTAAAAGAGGTCAAAACTTATTTAGATGATAGGCCATTAAGATGAGTTCAAAGGACAACAGTCAGACAACTGATGTTATTGTATGGAAGTACAATTTAAATGACTGATCCAGCTAAACTGAAAGCTTACAAAAAAAATGCCTTCTTTGCACTCTTCCGAGCCCACTATTACAGGGACGGTATAAACCAAATGTCTCCATAACAGCATATTGTGATTCACAAGTCCTATCCAATGAAGATTAACAAGGAGGGAGATAGGAAATTACAACTGAGTTATCCACACTAAATAGAAACACAGAGAGAGATAGGAGATTAGCACTGAGTTATCGACACTAAATAGAAACACAGAGAGAGATAGGAGATTACCACTGAGTTATCCACACTAAATAGAAACACAGAGAGAGATAGGAGATTACCAATGAGTTATCCACACTAAATAGAAACACAGAGAGAGATAGGAGATTAGCATTGAGTTATCCACACTAAATAGAAACACAGTACTAAATAGAAACACAGAGGATTTGTAAGAGAAGTCAGTTGGTCACTGAATCTGTTTATTCTCATGATTGGATATCAGACAAAACAAGCATCTTCACTGGTATGACAAGGTACAATATAAATGTAGTTTCTTAAAAATGTATTGTACCTTCAATGCTTTGAAAAGGCAATCGCTGATAAAATTAAAAATGGTCAATTGATAGACAGTTTCAAAATCAATTTTTAAAAAAACATAACAAAGGTGACGAAAGAAAAAACCAACAGCAGTATTTCACAAAATTTACGATATTGTGATTAACATATACAATAACAACAACAATGACAAATCTGATAAATGACAACAAAAGAGTTTACCTTTCAGGTAAGTATAAAATTCAAAGAGTTTGTCTTTATACACAGAAATAATAGTTATGAAAATGTACACAAGGAAGTTTTACAACTGGTATTGTAACATCGAGTACCCGTAGAAATATAAACTGTTCAGATCCCATATCTGACAAACCATTGAGGTCAGAGCCCAACCATTAATTAAGATTTTATCAATTAAGACTTGTAGTCCATGAATAACTTTTGATGCTTGTTCTTATTTTTTCCTCAGCTAGGGCTGAAATTTAAAAAAATAAATAAAACACAAAAACCATTTTGGTTTTTTTTTAATTACTTCTTAATTAGATGTATCTGGTGTACGTAGGAATACTTTTATGTAAAAAAAAAAAAAGGAAACAATAATGTATTGCTGATACTATTGCCAAGCATAGCAAAGAGAAAATATTAAGTCACAGGCCGTTAACAGACAAGAATGTGCTAAATGAGGCATTGAGGGTTTTATTTAGGTCTTTAAATTTGATAAAGCAGTTTCAATGTTGTCAAAGGATATACCTTTCCTTAAAGATATTTCTCCTATTCCACAGAAAGGCTTTACTGATTTCCCTCCACATGTAGTCTATTAAGTGCCCCAGTACTCCAGTTAAATCACATAATTCCACATGAACTGAACATTGTGGTGTGGCTGTTCCACTATATAATTGTTGGTAATTTATTTGTATCTTTGAAGTCACAGTCTGCACAATCTTGACAAAACCAAACAACTGTCGTGTTAAAAAGACAGCAAATGAGTAACCTTGCTCAAGGCTTGTTTTCATCAATTGTTTTAACTACCTGTAATCCATGACATTTTGTGGTAGGATTTACCGCAGATTAGCTTCAATAGGGCAATGTCTTTGGTCAGCTGCTCACCTTAAAACACTAGCTATAGTGACAGCACATATCCATGGAGCAAAACAATGAATGTTTGTTTGTTTGCGATTTTATGAGTTTTCTTAAGGTTTTTTTCACTCAAAAGATTATCATTATATCACAGCAAGCCAGTCCATGGATCAAAGCATAATAATAGGAACATCCTAGCATTCAACTGTATTTTCCAAATGGTATTTGTCTCTGGGTACTCTAATGATTAAAGTCATATACATGATAGTTTAAGGCCAGTGCAAATGTGTGCTTTGAACAGATACAATGGTGATGTCCCTTAGACACCGTTAAAAAAAAACAATTGCAGCATATATAGTATAAACATTTCTCCTAAAGCATGATTCCGAAAAATGTTCAATAGCAGTATTTAAAAAGATGAGCATGTGTTTCTTTATGCTTAAGATTGTTTTTAAAATATAGTAAGGTTTTGAAAAAAGATTAAGAAGCAGTTTTTTCAAACAGATGATAAAAAAGATAATCTTACAGCCATAATATAAAAGAACAACATGTACAACATGTGAGTTGTAACCAAATTTGGCAGTAAAAAATGAGCGGATAACATTATGTACAAACAGTAGGACAGACAATATCACATTATATTCATAATAAAAAGCTCTCTGAGCTATCAACATATCTACAGAAATATTGATGAAATGGAGAGATAAATTTCAAAATCCACAAATTTCATAAATCGTTTGTACAACAGGGGTGATGGTATAAAATATAGAGGGTGTGGCACATGGAAAGGTCACAGGTGAAATCTATGGGAATAATGATCATTAATAACTTGTGTGTATTTCTTCGATAAATGATATTATAAACGAAAGGCAGCAATCCATGTTGGTCAGCAAGCTACATAGTTAACTAATTCAAAACATGATTATAGTTCCTTAGACCTATATCTGGTTACTACGAGAAATTAATTCTTCTTTGAAAACAAATCTAAATTATAATATACAATGTAGTTTGGGAAAATGTGCTACAAAGGTATGTTTTATTCAGGTAGTTAGTGATAAATGGTCTATTAAAGCAGAGATCTATTGATTTACTTAGTTTTGAAATAAGCATCCACCTAGTAAAACAACAGATTATAGAGATGTTATATTGTTAAACATGGCCAATCATGATTACCATAACAATAAAATTGTTATCCAGTAGAATCTTGAATATGATAGAGCTGATGGTAAAATATATAATTTCAGGTTAAATGAGACCTATTCTAATAATCTAGAACAGGTAACTGGATATTTAGGTTAAGAAACGTTTCCAGCTTTCATTTTTTAGGCAATAAATGATCAAAATGTAACAAAAACTTTTTAAAAAAATTAAATCTAATGCTCTTGCCAGCAAGAGGGAGTAGAAAATAGAAACTTTAAAAACTCTTAGAAAAATAAACATCATTGGCAAAAAGTTGTATTGAAATCAACTATAATCTTTTTAGGTCAATACTTTCGTCCTAATTCTATTTTCATAATCTAATTCATACTATTTACAAAAAAAATGTTCAAATGTCGCAGAACTGTTAGTGCGAACAAAACAAAAAGCAGGACTTAAGACTTGGCCAGATTACTGAGGTGCTAAAAAGAAAATACTTCAGTTATTGAAATCAAAATTAGGAGGGACAAGTTTAACTATATAACAGGGGCTTAGCCAAAAATGAAAAGTATGGTATCCAAAATGGTAATTTTGCTTCAGTTTTCAAATAAATTTGTGTCCAATTTAGACAGTTTTCCTATCTCCTGCATGTAAATTTTTTTTATAAACAGGGTTTCGAAATGAGGCAATTTTTCCCTTCAGACTGTCCATTTTGACAGGTGTCTGCCTAAGCCCTTGTTTAATAACCATGTACCAAGAGCTTTCACCCATTGCACACCTGTCAAGCACTCACCCAGTTACAGTTTACTATTAGTAAAAACACACATCTTTACACAGCTTCAATTAAACAATTTATGCTGAGAGTGTAGGAAAAACAGTTTTTGAAGTTACTTTGTATCGTTCATAAATTTGTATGTTTGTTTGATTGGTGTTTAATGTCGTTCAATGAAGATTATAAGTAATAATAAGTAAGGCTCAAGCTTGTTACTTGGGAAAAGACAGTCTTAAAAACGGTTATCATAATTTGAAGAGTTTGAAAGGCCTAGGTGCTTACTTAAGGTTACTTCGCTCATATAACGGAATATCAGTACATTAGGTGAAGGAAACCAGCCCGATGCTGCTGAAGACAATCAACAATAAGGACCATCATAAGACTGACACAAAAAAATGTAACAACAGATCAGCTTTTTTCTCCCCTTAGTCAGAGCTTGCACCTTGGTAACAGGCCGCTCCCTCCCAACCACCAACTATTAAAATTTAGAAATGATTGATATGTTATGAGATGAAGCCACCAATAACTTGTGTAGTTCAAATTTAAAACACAATTTCATTTTAAAATTTCACACATATATATGTATATATGTGGCGAAATATATATTTATCTACATAAATGTCTATGTATTAATTTCATCATGACTATGTACATATGTATGAAGAAACATGTAATTTACACAAATCTTATGCTTAATAGAATATGTCAAATTATGGTCCAATCTATTACATTGTGTAGACATATAGATATTTTCTATTTACACCAAATGTAGTTATATTACAAAGTTTCCGATATAATGTTTCTTTAAAATAATTATGACACAAAATCTAGGAGGATTAGCACCATTTATGCCAGTTTCTTTCTACAAGTACAATCTGAATGTAGGGAGTAAAAAAGATAGAAATCACAAGATTAAAAAACACTCTGTTCATATAAGCCAATATATCAACAGTTTCTTTCTATTGTATGAGCAATAAAACATCACATTAAAGACTAAAACCACACAAGTGTTCAGCAGTCAGAGATAGTCGTCTGAATAGCTCCTTGGTTCAAACTAAGCAAAATGCTTGGTCACTTTCAAAGTTAGTAAATTTGACATTGTTATTACATGTATCATGTATGTAAAGGCAATTCCTCAAATACAGCAAGTGCTCTGGTAGACATAGAATTATAAACAAGGTCCTTGTCTGGTGCAAATCTGCTGATTTCATCAATGCACTTGTGCTTCATTTTTTTAAATCAACATTTTGCAGCTCTATTTAGTGCACAGATATATATCAGCATTCTTTGCCTATGATCAGTCTCCAGCACTGTTTACACAAATCTGTGAAAAATGGTTATAACAGTTCTTTTGTCCATTTCTCATACTTATTTTACACCATCCAAATTAGGCCATGCCGTAAGTTTGAAACATCTGTAACTCCCATCTTGCTTCGAACATACTTTTGCTAAATACACCAATAAAGATGGTTTCAAAAAGGGAATCCACATCCCTTAAAATTGTTAAGATACCTAGCTCCTGGTCGATAATGGTTTTAACTGTTGTCCTAAATTTTGGCTGTTAAGCTTCATTCCTAAAATTAACTTCACAACAACAACTTGAAACTTTTCTACTATTCAGGACTTGAGGTCAAATGACACGTTAACAGCACAAATGTTACATACAATCCAGTTGTAAATTTTGCAATCCAGATGCAACCTTGGTATGTTAAATTTTATAGTGAACTTACTCCACTGTCTCTGTCTGACACATGTACATTTTTGATACATGTTATTTTGTAATTATTAACAGGTAGCATGGTGTGTGTGCGTTTATCTTAACTGTCTTCTCATCCACATATATGTCATGTTCAGAAATCCACACAAACTGATGAACATTAAGCCAACAAGTACAATAACACTTCATGCCAGCCATTTATATCCTGGAAAATGTGACCACTGTATCGTCTGAATTTGACAACATAATTCCTCCAGTTGAATTCATTGCAATGTGTCCATGGCTCATACTGAATACAATGTAGATACAAACATCCAAAGCACTATATGACCCTATGACAGAACAGTTGAGTGAAATCTAGTCACATCCTGGGACAACTGTCATCATGTAACAGCCTGGGGTGTGGGCTTTTTCCTGTCAACATCACGATGACTTTTCATATGAGCACTACGCGACTTGACTTTATAGAATACCCTAAAGAATAAACAGAATTCATGATTAAAGCATAATATGTTAGTTTGAATGGGGTTTTGAGCAATCACCTGGCAGCATGTTAGCTAAATGGGTGCAGGAATGTTTGTTTGTTTGATTGGGGTTTAATGGCATACTGGGTTATTTCACCCACATGATGGCATGCCGGTCTAATGGGTTAATGATGCGACTGGCAACAAATAAAGACAAGAGAGGACAAAAACAGGACAATCACATAATACAGACATCAAACAGATTGGATTTATGTGCCCCTTAGCTCTAAGAGCACCAGTGCAACAGGGAGATCCCTGCCGAAATGGGTGGAGGAGCCACCATTAACATCACTATCAACTAACAATCACAAGCCACAGTACAAGTCATCACAGAGAGATTGCCTTCTTGTAATTATATAGACCTGAGAGATTCAGGACAACAGAGAGCTCCCTCAAACCCCTCGCCATAATAATCAGATATAAATGTATGATTAAAGGCAAAGTCTGCTTCTGCTAACAGCCACATGTTTATCCCCAATTACTTGTTTAACCCAAAGCAAACTATGAATTTCAGATTTTAAATGTTACAGTACTGCCAGAAGCTAACTTCCTTTTTCCCGTGGATTATAGACTTCAAATGTGCGGATTTAATGCGTCTTACTTGCGTCTTAAAATGCACAAATGTGCGTCTTAAGAGCCAACAATCCGCACATTAAAAAAGACGCATCATACTCCATACGATCGATTCAATCGACATGTGGTTTTGTCAAATCTTCACAATTCACTAATTCGATCGGCCCAGC
>JARFOD010096250.1:0-17096 GCA_031763545.1 Mopalia muscosa | reverse complement strand
CACTGAGCCACGGCCGCGGGCTCTCCCCAATGGGACTTATCGTCCTCCGAGTAGGTCATTTCGTCTTCCCATAAGAACCTATCGTGGTAGTGTTATATCCTAATTTGGACTTATTATCTCCTAATTAGGAGATAATTTATCTCCGAATTAGGACTTATTGTCTCCGAATTAGGACTTATTATCTAATAATTATGACTTATTATCTCCTAATTAGGAGATAATTCATCTCCTAATTTTGACTTATTATCAACTAACTAGGAACCTATTGTCTCCTAATAAGGACTTATCTCCTAATTAGGACTTATTATCTCCTAATTAAGAGATAATCTGACAGAAAATTTATCACAACGTGGCCCCTCTACGCTGCCGTAATTATTGGACCTTCGTGAGATACGTATAAATCATGAAGGACTTTTTAATACAATATATCACAGCCTCCATCACACTGGATTATTAACATTATAATCACAGGATATAAAACAAATAACTCACACAAGGATTGACTTGGGTTGCCCATTAGCCCTCGAAACAAAATTTAATTAAAAAAACTATGTTATGAGGAAAGTTACATATATATGAGGAAAGTTACATATATATATTTTTATGTTAAGTATTTTTCAAATTCGGTTATATATGTACCCAGTCAAGTAAGCATTTACAACCATGTATTAATTTGACTTGTTGTCTGCCGATAAGTGGGCACGACAGGACATGTGTTGTTGAAGTTAGATAAATATACTTTAATATAAATAAGACTATAAAGAACAATACCTTATGTTTAAGACGCGTATTAATAATCATCTTGATGGAGCATCATGAATAAATAGATCCTGAACTATATTAAACCCACTTAAAAAAAACCCCACACATACCACTAAAATGATATTTCTAAGAAAGTAGACAATCCCCTTATTATTGGGCCTTCAGGAGATATGTAAAATGCACGATGGATATAACTATATATTCACATTGTCTAGCTGGGTTATTTGTTTATTGGTTTGGGTTTTACACTGCATTGAATTTATGTTACTTTGTTCTTGTCCGTTCTACATGTATGTCACATCTGTGACTGGAGAGTTAATAAAGATAAGTTAAAGTTGAAACAAGCGAGATTTTTTTACTTACAGAACGGATGTGACGCCTTTTAAAACAGATAGTGTTTGGTACATTACGGATATTGTCCATAATGTCTTTCAGGGCGGTTTCGACACGCTTTATCTTACATGGAGGGTTAACAGAACATGTCTATGAAAACCGATAACTAATGGGTGATAAACTTTTAGTAAGAAAAGGCGCAAACGAAAGTTGTATCAAGGAATCAAAAGGTTATAATTGATATTCCCTGGCGGATACCGTAATCTAGAAATATCAAAGTCAATGGAAGGTGCAAAGTATTCCTCGCGAATTAATAATGTACCCTATCTAGACGTAAACTGTTGAATAGATAATGTATTGACGTTTCCTGATTCATCACATTAAACATAGGCCCGCGGCCGTGGCTCAGTGGTAGCGAGTGCGCTTCCTGAACTGAACAAGTTCGATTTACCTTTCGACCATCAGGCATATGAGCAAGTCACATGTTGTGGCTCCGGCAATCGCTGGGGTGATTTTTACGAGGTTTCCTCTCGGTTTTCCACCGTAATAAGGCTGTGTACAGTGTGAAGTGGACAATTCGTCGTCATATAAGTGAAATACCCTTGAGTACGCCGTTAAACACCAAACAAACACATTAAATTGTTCACAATTATTGTAAGGAATCGATTGTGGTTACTTGATTGATTGCTGTTTTAAACCGTGCTTAAGGGTATTACACTCATATGCCGGCGGTGTATTCCAACAATAATTGACACTGGTACAACCAAGATGTGAAATGTTTTCATAACGTTGGAAAGTTCCTCCTGTGCTATAAATAACGACACAATGTTTTACTCTTCAAACAAACTGCCCTTATAGCCATGAGGGGAATTGATCGTGAGAGAAGGGATTAGCATATATAAGTTCTACCCTCTGGACTTGTCAGAACAAGACACATTCAAAGATCTTAGATTAGTGACAGCTGTAGAATATAAACAAATATTTTTTTTAAAAAAGGTACAGTTTTATTAAACAAGCTTGATACGTATTTTTCTTAATGAAATTCCACTTGTGGAAACATTAACCCTAAGTATTTGGCGTGTGGCTTGGCCACAAAAACGTTTTTTGTTTAGCTTGGGTACACGAGACAAGCCATCTGTCTTCTACCAACCGATTCACCTGTAATGGTTCATGTTAAACCGTTGCTGGTAGCTTCGTTATTGATCAACCAATGTAGCATCCCTGTATTAGTGTTGAGTCTGGTTAAATCCATCTGACATGTGGAAAATCACACGATTCTAACGTGGTGGTTTTAAGGCTGCGAGCAGAGGAGATTACCAACATCGAGCAGCAACACTAATCCGAGTTAATCCCCGATGGCCCAGGGATAACACATCCCTGGTGTAGGATTAACAAACAAAAAAACTGACATAAACACGGATTCATATAAAGTGCAGAAGTCGTCAGCCCGTCCAGACATTCAAGCACTTTACTCTATTACTGGAACTCCATTGTTAAGGAAGAAATCCGCCAATCGTAATAGATTAACAATTTGGGAGTTGCCATTTCATAAAGTTGGTTTAAACAGTAATATATTTCCTTATTCAGAAAATGGATTAACAAACGGACAATGCCAATATTAACGCATCTTAGATTTGATAAAGTTTATGGACAGTACTAAACTCATTTATCATGTAATATGGTATACTGATTGTGTGTTTGTGTACAAAACCATCCCAATAATCGCCTAGCTCTGGGGTATTCATCGGCAAAATGTTCGATCGCCACGCATATGATCATGTCACATTTAATAAATGTAAGTCCAGTTAATACAGGGTATCATGACGGACAGCTTACTATAATTTATTGCAAAAGATAGATTATTATCTGGTATAGTTTGATTGATCCAGGAAACAGTATTACTTCTGTGACAAAAACACGCATCAATATTGATGAAGATAACCGCCCCAGGCAATACATAATGTGTTTGTTTGATTGCCGATTATGCTGCGCTCACCATCACGTCAATTATAGGCCCAAGACAGGTTTGGTATGCCAGGTTTGGTATGCATTTTGAATGTGGTTAAGCAGCAGACAACATTCGACAGTGATTCACACAACTTCTGTGGCAATATTTAGAACACATTGAAGCGATTGTATTTGTTCTGTGTTGACTACATTTATTCTGACGTATTAAACAAGATTCATTTGCTCGTAAATCTAACGGTATACTAATGGCCTGAACTGTGTGCTACAGTCCTTGCAATGATTTTTTTTGACATACCCAAAATACAAATATAATAATATACAACGCGCATTTCCGCTGCAGTTCTACACGTTAAACGGGGTTTTGGTACTTAATAAATCTTTTGAACATGACTTAGAACAGTTCTGTATGAGTGTAAAAACCTGTCGAAATCCATTGACCAGAACTTGAAGGAAATCATGCCAATGAGGAAATAGAGGTCTCAGTCAGGAAAGATAATTGGCATCGAACGGAAGCACTAATACACGCTAATCCTCAGCTACAACGCGACCTCGAAATAAGCTGATTAGCGTATGAACCGAGAAACATAGCTATCCAACCCTCGGTCAATACTTACAGCTGACACACGAAATCCTACCTTTATTATTGGACTTTCGTGAAAAGGGATGAAGGGTAGTTCCCTCAAATGACGGATTAAATCTGGCTCGGGTAGGTCTGCCGCAATGAAAGTCATATCTAATGCATTGATAGTGTAAAGGGTGTCTCTTATATGACAATATAATTTATCGACCGAGTTCAACCTAACGATATAGAATGCTTGGTTCGAAGCATTGAGGATACGCCTTCATTTTTAATCACAATTTAAGATTGATTTGTCATATGTGTGTAGATGTCGGCAGTTTAAATAATGTTGTGTTAAGCAACGTTCTTTGTGTTTAAACTAAATGTTCGCTGCTCGTTTTGGTAAGTCAAACGTTTTTTTTTTACATGCATTTCCTAACACCTTTAATGATGACAAATTATCACAAAACTATTTAATAGCTTTGTGCAGAATAATCTCCTGCTTTCAATGATAATTTTTTTTAAGATCTCGGGAGATTAATACCCATTTATATAGCACTTGAGAATAAAACAAGATTCTTAGTTTCATGTTGGACATGTTGAACGTCTTAATTTGGATCCCCTTAAAGAATTCCCTGTGTTTTATGATTATATTACTTCTCTGATTATATTCAAACCGTTTCGCAGAAAGTCAGCCTTAATGTTCACATAAATGCTCTTGCAAATAATGTGTTATTAACGAAAAAGCTTGAAAGCTAAAACAGTTCCGAGCCAGATTATATATGTCAAGAAATACCAAAAATTAAAAACAAAAATTTTACCTCCAATTACGATCTGTTTGTTTGTTTCGGGTTTTACACCATTCTTCATATATTTGTCTATTATGTGCATAGGATGTTTTCCCTCTGGACTTATCAGACAAGAGCTTTGTTAAAACGAGGCACATTCGCTATAAAAATATTAACTGTCGAACAAATGTAAAAAATTCCAAGTACATAGGTTGTATTGAGTAAGCTGACATGCATTTTCCTATAAGAAATTCCATTTCTGGAAACATCAACCATCCTAATATTGTATATTTGTAACGGTGCGTTTTTTAAATGTATTTGGCTCCTCGCTTTAAAGTACAAACAATTAGCGCTGAACCATGTTTAATTCATCCGACAGGAATGACACGATTCTAACATGAGGGTTAAAGGGCTAAGAGCAGAGAAGATTATTGGCATCGAGCAGCGACATTAATCCAAGTTAATCCCCAATGTGATAAAAAACGAAATATCTGGTGTAGAATAAACAACCATAAAAAACTGATAGAAAAACAGATTAACATAAAGTGTAGACGTTGTAGTTTCACAAGAGTTTTAAACACTTAACTGTATAACTGGAACTTCATTTATAAGCAAAACGTCCGTCAACCGTCTGAGATGAACAGTTTGGGGGTTACTATTTGATAAAGTTGGTTCAAACAATAATTTCTTTCCAGATTAAGACAATGCATTTGCGAACATGCAGTACCCATATTAACGCGTCTCCCATTTCATAAAGTCGACGAACTAAACTAATTTTCATGTAATATGATATGTATGTATATATATATATATATATATATATAGTGTGTCTTTGCGTACAAAACCACGCTAATAGACACACAACTCTGTGGTATCCATAGGCAAAATGTTAAAAAAAAATCCATTAACAAACTGTTCTATACCAGGCATATGATCATATCACATTTAATTTATCTGAGTTTAGTTAATACAGGGTGTTATTACGGACGGTTGACTACAATTTATTATAATACATGGATTATTATCCCGCATTGATTGAGTGATCCAGGAAACAGTATTACTTCTATGACAGAGACACGCATCTATATTGATGAAGATAAAATCCCTAAGCAATACATAACGTGGGTGTTTGATTACCGATTATGCTGAGCTTACCGTCACGTCAATTATAGAACCAGCTATACCGCTCCAATGCACCCAGGAAGTGATTCTATACGTCATAAGCAACAAGTACGGACATGACTGGAGAAAAACAATGCAGATAACACATCGGCCAATTAGACATTGGCTGAGCGACGTGAACTAGCGCCAAGTGTAAAACGAGAACATTTGCTTGGTAAGATAGATTGAACGATTAAATATTGTTTAAGCCACATTCAGCGGTACTTCAGCTAAGTTTTAATTTCATGCTTTGATTTCATAAAAAATACATTTTTGTGTGAGGATCCTTCAAGGTTATTTCAAATACGTGACGAATTTTCCACTTCATACTGTTCTTTCCCTAATGACAAAGGAAACCTGGTTAAAAACACTCCCGGCGATTGCACCGTCTGATTAACTCATATACCTGATGGTAGACAGGCGGACTCGATCCTATGAATGATACATCGAAGTAGGTGTGTTTTAGTCCTGGCAATGACTTTTTTTACATACTCAAAAGAATAATGAGAGCCATATAATTGGATTAATTTAAATTGAACTATCAACATGTACCAATTTCTATAACGCACATTTCCTTGGAATTTTCACACCATTAAATGGGATTCTGGTACTTACTAAATCTTTTGTAAAGGACTTTGAACAGCCTTGTATGAGTGTCGAAACCCATTGACTAGAACTGAAATAAAATTATGCCAAGGAAGAAATTAAGGTCTCAGTGAGGAATCATAATTGGCGTCGAACGGCATAATTCACGCTAATCCTTAGCCACAACGAGAACTCGAAATAAAAAAATTAGCACATGAACCGAGAGAAATAGCTTTGTGTATACAATCATCCCAATAATCGCCTAGCTCTGTGGTATCAATCGTCAAAATGTTCGACCACCACGCATATGATCATGCCACATTTAATAAATCTGTGAGTCGAGTTGATTCGTGTTATTTTGACAGTTTACTATAATTTTTTGCAATATATAGATCATTATCTTGTATAGTTTGATTGCTCCAGGAAACAGTATTACTATTATGACCGAAACACGCATCTATATTGATGAAGATAAAATGCCTAAACAAAATATAAAGTGTGTGTTTGATTGCCGAGCTTACCGCCACGTCAATTTATTAAAAGACCAGCGATACAGTCCCAAATGCGATAGAAACCCCGTTCTGGACATCATAAGTAGCATACAAGGACATGACGTGAGGAGAAAAAACAATACAGAAAACGAAACGGTCAATTAGAGATTGACTGAGCGACGTGAACTAGCACCAAGTGTAAAATCAGACTCTTTGGCCAATATAAAGAGGGTTGTCAACTGGGCCCGGTTTGGTTTGGTCTGCTATGTTTCAGCAACACTCGGCAGCGATTGATACAATTTCAGGAGCACTATTTAGAACAGTTTGAGCGATTGTAGTTTGTTCTGCTTTAACTAGATTCGTTCTTTAGTAAATCTAACAGTAAACGAATGGTTTGGGTTGTGTTACAGTCCTTGCAATGACTTTTTTTACATACACAAAAGACAAATAGATTAATACAATTGGATAAGTCTACCCCGCTATCTCTTTGATCTATTTACAAGTAATAATTTCTTAAACGCATATTTCCGCTGCAATTCTTCGCCGTTAAACTGGGTTTTGGTACTTAATAAATCTTTTGAACATGACTTCGAACAGTCTCTGTATGAGTGTTGAATATTGACGAAACTCATTGACCAGAACTGAAAGAAAATCATGCCAAGGAGGAAATTAAGATCTCAATGAGGAAAGATAATTGACATCAATCCACCAAATTAATCTGCACTAATCCTCAGCAAAACGTGAATTCGAAATCAACTGATTAGCGTATGAATCGACATAAATAGCTATCAAACCCGCGGTCAATCCTTACAGCAACAAAATAAATCCTCCTTTCATTATTCGACGTTCGTGAAAAGAAAAGGCCAGTTTTGTCAAAAGAGGGATAACATCAGGCTCAGCTAGGCCTGTCGCGATAAACGTCATATCAAGTGCATTGATAGAGTAAAGTGTCTCTTATATGGCAATATAATTTATCGATCGAGTTTAACCTAACGATACAGAATGCTTGGTTCGAGGCATATATGATAAGTCTTCAAAATGTAGCACAATTTAAGATTATTTTGTCATATTTGTGTCGATGTCGTCAGTTAAAATTGTGGTGATATGTGTTAAGTAATGTTCTTTGTGTTTAAACTAAATGTTAGCTGTTCGTTTTGGTAATTCAAACGTTCTTTTTATATGAATTTCCCAACACTGTTGGGCACGGTTGTTAACACCAATCAATCAATGTGAATTAAATTCTTAATGCTAGACACCAAAGCTTCATGGTGTGAACTTCTTGCCGATTGTGCTATTTCCTATAATAGTAAAGCGCGGATAGGAGGCAACTTTTTGATACCCTGGTGCTTTCTGAGCTAAAGAATATATATAATAGGTGGCCAATCTGTTCCTATAAAGTGGGCACGCCGTCATGTTAGTGAAATAGCCTCAAGTACGGAGTTAATCCCCAATCAAACAAACAAGTTATACTGAAATTCTACACAAAAAATCATCTAAATCACATCACACAAAATGTCACGTGACACCTACTCGGTAACTGTCCCATGTTCTTGGTTACTAGATGTTAGTTGATGTGATGTACTGTGATGGATCAACGTTACAAAACAGATTAAACATAATAAGAGTTGTCTTTAATAATAATTATCGCGGGGTGGTTTTTACGAGGTTTCCTCTCGGTTTTCCACCGTAATAAGGCTGTGTACAGTGTGAAGTAGACAATCCGTCGTCTTATAAGTGAAATACCCTTCAGTACGACGTTAATCATTAGTCAAACAAACCAATTAATAATAATAAAATTATATTTAGAAAAATATACGTTTTAACGTCCAGTGCTTGTCACGAGGATGCTTTAATAATGCATATGAGCCTTCTATTATTGTCATAGCTATATAAGGATGATACATTATCAAAGAACTATTAAATAGCTTTAAAGAATAATCTCCTGCTTTCAATGATCAAAGTCTTTTAAGATCTCTGAAGATTAATACCCGTTTATATAGCACTTGAGAATAAAACAAGATTCTTAGTTTCATGTTGGATATGCTGAACGTCTTTCACGATTAATTTGGATCCGCTTAAAGAAATCACTGTGCTATATGATTATACTACTACTTAGATTATTTTCAAACCGTTTCACCGAAAGTCAGTCTTAATGTCCACAGCTCCTGCTGATAATGTGTTATTAACTCAAATCCTGGAAGCTAAAACTGTTCCAAGCCAGATGATATATTTCAAGAAATACCAATAATTCAAAACAAAGTCAAATAACCCCCAATTAGGATATGTTTGTTTGGTTCGTGTTTTACACCATACTTTAGGTATTTCTCTCTATCATAGAAAGTTTCCCCTCTCGACTTGTCAGACAAAAGTTGTCAGAACGAGGCACACAATATTTAGTATTAAAATAGTATTACCTGTAAAACAAATTGAAAAAATGCGAAGTACATAGGTTGTATTGAGTAAACTGACATGTTTTTCCCATTTCTGGAAACATCAACCCTCCTTATGTAGTATCTGTATTTCTTTAAAGTACAAACAGTTATGCTTTTTGTTCAGCTTGGGTATATTAGACAACACATTTGTGTGCTACCAACTGATTGACCGGCAGATAATCAAGTTAAACTGTGGCTCGCAGGTTCTTTATTGATCAACCAATATAGCATCCCTGTATTAGTGTTGAATCTGGTTAAATCCATCTGACAGGAATGGCTCGATTCTAACATGGGGGTCTATTTATAAACGGCTGAGAGCAGAGGAGATTACCGGCATCGAGTAGGAGCACTAATCCAAGTTAATCGACCATGGACCAGGGATAAACAAATTCCTGGTGTAAGATTAACAACAAAAATTTGATAGAAACACAGATTTACATAAAGTACAGAAACTATCAGTTCCTCCAGAATTTCAAACACTTTGCTCTGTTGGTGGAGTTTCATTTATAAAGAAGAACTCCGTCAATCGTCAGAGATAAGCTGTCTGGGAGTTACTATGTCATAAACTTGGTTTAAACAATAATGTATTTCTATATTCAGAAAATGGATTAACGATTGGTCAATGCCAACATTAACGCATCTCCCAGTTGATCAAGTTGATGCACTAAACTAATGTATTATGTGATACGGTATGTTTACTGAGTGTTTGTGTACAAACACTTGCTACGAATCACAGAGCTCTGTGGTATTCATCCGCAAAATGTTTCACACAAGGCGTATGACCATATCACATTTAAATTATCTGGGAGTCTAGTTAATACAGGGTATTATTAACGACTGTTGTTTTCAAATTATTACAATAGATGGATTATTAGCCCGTATAGTTGATTGATCCAGAAAACAGTATTACTTCTATGACAGAAACACGCATATTGAAGATAAAATCCCTAAGTAATAAATAACGTGTATGTTTGATTACCGATTATGCTGCGCTTACCATCACGCCAATTATAGAACCAGCTGTACCGCTCCAGTGCACTCAGGAAGCCATTCTGGCCATCATTAGCAACAAGCAAGGACATAACTGGAGAAAAAAAACATTGATTGATTGATTACTGTTTTATGCCACATTCAGCAGTACCTCAGCTATGTTTTAATTTCACACTTTGGTTTAATATTAATTTGATTAAAAAATATATTTTTGTGTGAGAATCCTTCAAGGTTATTTCAAATACATGACGACGAATTGTCCACTTCATACTTTTATTTGCCTAATGACAGAGGAAACCTTGTTAGAAACACTCCCGCCAATTGCAGAAGCCTAACCGTCTAACTCACCGTCTGATCCACAATGCGAACTCGAAATCAACTGATTGGCATAAGAACCAAGAGATATATCTGTCAAATCCGCGGTCAATCGTTACACTCGATCCTCTTTTTTTACCAGACTCTTGTGAAAGCTCAGTTTTGTCAAATGAGGGATTAAAGCAGGCCCAGTCAGGCCTGTCACGATATGTATATAATAATCATGGTCCTTTATGGTATTGACTGGAAAAAATACACAAAATACACGTATAATGCAACCATTATCGCAGTTAAAATCTCACTTAAACGAAATATGTATCATTTATCTTAAATAATAGGAGTAAACGTCATGTATAATGCATTGATAGTGTACAGTATGTATCATAGATCGTGTATTACCAAACAATTCCGAATTTATTGTTTTAGTGGCATTTAGAAGTTGTAGCAGTAACATAACACAATTCTATGGATTTCAACTTCTGTATTATTCCGAATTTGTGGCTCGAAGCTGTTATCTTTATTACCTATAAGCCATCAATTTTAATCACAAATTTGTGTAGATTAATTTTATGCCTTGCAGTTATAATGATACCGTATTAAGCAACGTTCTTTGTGTTTTAACTAAAGGTTTGCTGCTCGTTTTGCGAAATCAATGTTCTTTTTAAATGCTTTTGCCCAACACCATTGGGCACGGTTCACAACAGCAATCAATCTATGGGATACTAATTCATAAAAGTGGACACAAAAGCTCGATGGTTCGAACTTCTTGTTGATGATGTTATTTCCTATTGTACTGACATTCTACAAAGAATCAGTTCATCGCACCCCACGAAATGATACGTTGTACATACTCCTCGATTGTCACATGTTTTCGGTGTCGGATTAAATATTAGTTTATATGAATTGTTAATGTATTGTGGTGAGAAATCGTGACCACAGATGCAAAACATAATAACAGTCATCTCCATTATCAGCAAACGTTCCTACAAAAATTATGTTTTGATCGTGAAATGTGTGTGGCCGCCAATTTGCCATTATAATGCAACTGCGCATTCTACTAAAATGAGAACTATGTTATGACGATCAAAAATGTCTAACAGTTTTATGGAATAATCTCCTGGTTTGATTGAGAAAAATCTTTTAAGATCTCACATTGATACCCATCTATATAGCACTTTAGAATAAGAAAAAAGATTATCAGTTTCATGATGGGTGTGTCAAACATCAATCACGATTAATTTGGATCCGCTTGATGAATTCCCTTTGGTATATAATTGTACTACTATGTTAGTCGGATTATTTTTAATCTGTTTCACAGAAAGTCAGCATTAATGTTCTAAGGATTGCTCTTGTGAAAGTGCTTCATTAATTCAAAAGCCTGAAAAATTAAGCAGTTATGAGCCAGATTACATTTGTCAAGAAAGGCCAATAAATAAAAACAAAAACATATCCTTCCATTAGGACCTGTTCGTTTGGTTCGGGTTTTTTTTACACGATACTACAGGTATTTATTCGATATGATGATTTATTACCTTAGGAAGTTCTCCGCTGCATTTGTCAGAATGAGATACATTCGACTGATATGGTCACAACTATCGAATATAAAACATTGAAAGTACTTAGACTGTAATTCGTTTTTTTTTGGTGAATAATCGACATGCATTTATCTGAATGAAATTGCCATTTCTGAAAACATCAATAGTGTTTAATAAGATGCAAATGTAACAAAGTGTGTCATAGGTATTTGGCTTGTCGCTTGATACACACCATGATGTCAACATTTCCTGGATTGGTATTAGAAAACTCAGTTTTATAACACAGATATACCGAATTTTATATTAAGTTATGTGCCATTCAAATAGTCATCAAGACAAAATTCCGTTAAATGTAATCGAAAATATACCATATAATATGTTTATTCGGTTGTGAGTACATAATCCAAAACCATGGCATACCGTTTCTTCTAACCGAGTTCAGTGTAATGGTTCGAATTAAACCGTGTCTCGTAGTTTCGTTATTTGTCATCGAAGGCAACATTCTGGCTTCTGTTACTGATAAATCTTGTCAACTCCATCTGAAAATAATTGACACGATTTCACCATAGAAGCTATAAAGACGGAGAGCAGAGATTACCAGCATCGAGCAGCAACATTAATCCAAGTTGATCCTCAACGAGACAGAAATAACAAATCACTGTTTCAGGATTAACAAACTGACAGAGAGGAACACTGGTTAACATAAACGGCAGCAATTATCAGATCCTGACGAGGATCGACCACTTCACTCTAATGGAACCCTGTAAATGTTTTCAGTTATGGCTCTAGTGGAACGCTCACAACAGCTGTTCCATGTTTTTCTCGGTATCTTATTTTATCAATGAACCGTTTTTGTCTGTACGACTTCATTTAGAACCATTCTTGTTTTCTTTAAATGCATCCTCTTTTCGAAAGAACCCCCGAAGGACCATTATTTCTAAGAGTGTAGATGTTATCAGTTGATAAATTTGCTGATCGTGCACTATGATATTATTATCAATTATGTGTTTGTGTACAAAACCATCCCAATAATCACACAGCTTTTGGGTATCCATCGGCAAAATGTTCCACCACCACACATATGATCATGTCAGATGTAATAAATGTCTGTCCAGTTAATACATGGTATTACAACGGACAGTTGACTAAAATGCATTGAAACAATTGTGTGGTTATTTTTTGTATAGTTTAATAGGGTCAGGAAATAACACTACTTCTGTGACAGTCACACACATCAATATTGATGAAGATTACATATTTAAGCAATGCATAATATGTGTATTTTATTACCGATTAGGCTGGGCTTACCGTGACATCAATTACAGAACCTGTGTTACAGTCCGAGTTCGCAAAGATATGATTTTTAATAGGACAAATGCAGATTCCGTTAACATTCCGCCTTTTTACATAACTCATCCGAGAGTAATTTTTGTCAAATAGTTATTTCCTATAAGCTCATTCATTCATTCATATTTAGATTTGCGGCTGCTATAATCCTTTGAATGATTTTCGCCAAAATGTCCTGGACTTGTCTCTCAGTGATATAACCATAAAGCCATGCACATAAATTTAGCACAGATGTCTCTGTTACATAGGGTTGGGCTTGAGTTTCTTGTTGATCTGTTTTTGATGTCTGTTTTTGATGTCATTGTTTTGCGCCCTATGGCTGTACGGTATTTGGCCTATACTGTCTTTGTTGCCAGTGATGCTTAGGGTGGCCATCATTGCGGTGGGATTGAGTTCTTATCTTAACATTCCTCATATAAACACGAGGCATGGTACTTAAAGCGATACATATACGAATTTATAGGGCATTGACCCGACAACGGCATTTCTATATAAGCTCAAACGTAAGATGTGAATAACTTTTAATGCTCATGTTGCCTTTTGCAATAGGACATTTTGAATGGGATTTTGGGCCTAATTTGATCTTTTGAAAAGGGTTTATGACAGTGGAATCCTGTTAAAGACTTTTGGCCAGAACTGAAAGGAAATTATGAGAAGGAATATAAGTTCTCCGTGAGGAAATATAATTGGCATCAAACCGCAGCACTAATCCACGCTAATCCTCATCACAACACAAATTCGAAATCACAGGGAGGATGTATTAAGCCTATAAAGCGAGATAAAACAAATTATCAACGCAGCGGCTAAACTGTGCAGATGACCCGTTTATTATGAGACTTTTGTCGGAAAGGAGAAAGCTGATTTTGTAAATTTATAGGATTAAAGTTGACTCCACCATCGTCTGTGACAATATTGTATGATAATCACATACTTCTGTGGTATTTGTTTGTCAAAAACTCTTATACTGCAACCCTAGTGACACTATATGTCTCCCTAGAACCAACTGTATATATCATTTATCGTTTATAAAACGGATAATCGTCATATGTTATGTATTGAAAGTGGACGAAATAATGTCATTTTTACGACTATGAATTATTGAAATTTGCCAAATCATATAGAAACCATGACTCGCGGGAGTAGACTGTATTGATGAAAAGCACTAAAATGTTCATCAAATGTCTGGGCAGTCTAAAAGCAATGTTAAGTTAATGTTTTTCAGTTAGCTGATGCATCACGTTTTTGGAAGTCAAACGTGCTGTGCTTATCCCCAACACTTCGAATTCAGACCTGGTTGATTTGCTTAGTTCATATTATGGAGAAAATAGCTTTTGGGCTCATAGTTTAGATGCGGTTTAATACCAATAGGGAAGAAACGACAAAAACTCATTTAAGTATGGTTGACAAAGGCCACATGCGTGAAATTTTTTTATTTTTTTTTTATAAAAACAATTCAGAAAATAAAAGAAATTGTCATAAAAATATAACTGCAAAATTACATTAATTAGAATTGGTTTGAAAACTGTTGAAAATAATTATATGTGAAAAATTGGAATTATGTTTTTCGAAACAAATGAACTTAAGTGGGGCTGAACCGTAAACCACAAAGAAATTTGGAATTATACTAGGAGGTGGCAGGGGAAGGAGGAGGAGGTATTTAAACCAGTTAAGTTTCCTGTAGAACAGCCGAAAGAAATCACATTCAGGATGCATGTGCTAGGATTCCCGGACCTTTTTGGACTTCGAAAGTGCTTTGCATATCACCAACAGTTCGTCATATATAAAAAAAAATGGTTGATTTGATTTTTTTTATCCAATACAAGTTGCCGTAATTAATTCAAGTGTAAGAACATTAATTATGAAAACATTTCAAAACACCTTGGTTGTCATGCCCGTCTTGGTATCGCCATAATGCGTGTTTAAAATTTTAGCCTTTCCAAAAATGTAACCCCAAAAACAATATATTTCGAGTCATGGTTATCCAAATGAGTTATATATGGCAAACTGGCCCAGAACTCGAAAGCTTCCAGGGCCTAAACAGCCTCTGAACTGATGATTCTATGATAGTCTCTTCCCACCTACTTTGGGCTAACTATGACGCCTATGAGTTTTACAAGAAAACATTTCATTCACAACCCACGAAATGTCACGTGCTATATTCTCGCTGCCTGATAAAATATTTTTCGGTAAATTAGTCGTGTGGTTTGGTCGATCAACGTGACCACACAGCCAAAACAAAATTACTCTTATCTTTAATAACAATAAACCTCAGATAAAAAGCAAACTCCGTTTTAATACCTGCTGTCGCCAATCTCTTTCGATAATGTACATTCACGTTCTACTATAATCACGACCTTATAATGATGACAAATACACACACAACTGTTTCAAAGCTTTATGGAATAATCTCCTAGTTCCAGGGAGAAAAATCTTTTAAGATCTCTGACATTTTACCGATTTATAAAGCACTTGGGAATAAGAGTAATGTTATCTGTTTCATGCTGGGTATGTCGAATATCACTCGCGATTAATTTGGATCCGCTTAAAGATTGCCCTTTGGCTTTGAATAATTATACCAGTTGGTTTATTTTTAAACCAGTTCAGAGAAAGGCTGCCGTAATGTCCGCTGGAATGCTCCTCCAGAGGGGTGTTCTTTATTCACCAGCCTGGAAATATTAACACTTCTGGTCTGGATCATAAATGTCAATAATTACTACTAATACAAAACCAAATGCTGCCATAAAGTTCCGGTTTTACGGAATACATTATGTATTTCACTCATAAAGCGGCGCTTCATCTTAATGGATAACGAAATCCACACTTCACGTCACTGGCAACAATATAAGCCATGGCAATGCAAAGACACCACAAACAGATACGGTTGATGTCATCCCGTATCACACATAGGGCATAAGGCAACCGTGAATCTCCTTCCAACGATGCTCTCGCATTATTGGGTTTTCTACATACATCTATATTGGCTTTTACGATTTTCATTCCATCTTCCCTATTTGGAGCATGTAGCCGGGCTGTTGTGGCGTCTTTGAGGTTCATTTGGATAAAATCATTGTTGCCAGGTGTGGTTGTTTCCGTTGGCCTGTGGGTTGACACACCGCCATATGAAATAAATAAAATTAAGTGGGTGGTGAAACCCCGACCAAACAAACAAATTGTACAAAAGACGAAAATTGGTAATGGTCGATTTCGTTTGTTTAAGTTAAAGTTTTTGCTTATCATTTCGTGTGGGAAATTCACTGATGAAAGTCAAGTTCGATATAACACACAAAGATAGTGGTTGGTTTGCGAAACAGTCTATATACTAATAAATATGAATATTAATACAATCAAAGACAAAAAAAGTAAAGCACTACTTGATAATACAAATTGGTTGGTCATTAATGTTAAACATGTTTCCTGAGAGTGTTGAAAGTAAGGATTTGAACGGGTCAAAACATTTGAACACAATGTAAATCCCATAAGGACATATTACCACCATAACCCTGATACGTTTCAGATACACGCTTAGCCTCAGACGTTCCCCAAGATCATTACATTACATTTATTGTCATTTGTTGTTGTTGGTAGATTTTTGGTTTGTGTAAGATTTGAGAGCTTTAGTATTAACCCGCGGATTAAGAAATCCGTTTGTGTTTTGTCTTCGTTACATCCATACATTGTTTTGGTGGGTTATTGATAAACAGTATCTGAATTTCCGATATCAAAATGGACAAAGCATCTCATATCTTAAAAGCCCCCTGCAGAATACTCCCTCGGCTTCCTCTGTCGATCGTAAGAGGCGAGAAAAGAGGTTGCTTTCTGTTACCCTGGTG
>JARFOD010096239.1:0-17096 GCA_031763545.1 Mopalia muscosa | reverse complement strand
TGGCCCTGCAGAATACTCCCTCGGCTTCCTCGGTCGATCGTAAGAGGCGAGAAAAGAGGTTACTTTCTGTTACCCTGGTGTTCGCAGAGCTAAGGGGTAATGGGAAGCAGATTTGTTTGTGATGTCCCGTATTTGTGTCCGTCGTCATATAAGTGAAATATCCTTGAGTACGACGTTAAACCCCAATCAAACAAACAAACACACAAAAGACTTTTGTCTGTTTTTCAGTGAACAATTAAACTTGTTTGAAATGGAAGCCTGGCAAATAATGTGGCATACATAATAGAACAATTTCGACGTAAATTATCAATAGATGATGACGACATTGCAGACTTATAAGCTGTCATATTCCAACTGACGACTTTAAGTGTAGTTTTCAGAAGTATAAAATCTTCCTTCATCCCCTTGTTCGTTTGATTCGGGTAAACATAATGCTTGCGGTGATTTCACGCAGCTAACGACTGCCAGTAAAGTGGGTGAAGGAATTCACCGTTGAGGTCTTGAGCAACAACTAATTATTGTTTTACGTCACATTCAGCGATATTTCAGCCACGTTGTGGCAAGAATATACTTTCACAATATTTTTAAAAGAAACCGGGAAGGGACTGTATAGAACTGTCGCCTAACAGTAGCAAAGTCAACGCAGTTAATCAATATATGTTTGATGTATACACAGTAGCAAGTTTCTACCTTTAGTTGGCTTTTTGGTTCGGGCGTAATTTTAAAAGATGGCAAGCATTGGTATGGTATAACAACTTCTTAGTTTATTGGACACCACGTTTCTATCCCATTCCAGAAAAAGTCCCATTCTAAAATAAAATCAATTCTACTTCCTACGTCAAGACACTGACTTTAGGAAACACCCGGGCCATTTTGTTTTGTACTTCGTTTATATCCTGGGCTGTGGCATAGGTCGCCCAAAATATTGGTGGAAATTAATGCGCGATGACCTCGCATAGCCTACGAGAGTTGTCTTAGTCTCGTCCACTCTAGAAACTCAAGCGAGAATACGATTGCGATAGTTCATGGCTTAATGGTTAGCAAGTGCGCTTACTAAAGCCTGCTTCAATGGATCGAGTCCGTCTGTCGACCACCAGGTATATGAGTGAGTCACACGATGTGGCTGCCGAAATTGCAGGGGTGGTTTTTACTACGTTTTTTTCCCGGTTTTCCATCGTAATAAGGCAAGTAACAGTGTGAAGTGGACAATTCGTAGTCATAGGACTGAATTACCCTTGTGTGCGAACTTAAACCCCAATTAAATAAACAAACAAATATTCCAGAGATCGTTATCAAGTATCCTCTCTGGAATGATATAGACACGTACTCTCCAATAAACTAAAACGTTGATATCCATACCAATGCTTTCCATCTTATGTACTTCCTCTTTCGATATGCATGTTAAAGAACGTAATTTTACAAAGGAACATCAGCCTTCTTAAAGGTTGATACTACAGAGCGAATTTTCCACAAATCTAAGTCATATTCATTCAATATATATTCCCATTTCTGTTCACGAAATCGAAATCTCACGAACAAATTCATCCAACCGATAAGACGACCACATACTAACATAACTTCGCATGTGGAACAGTGTGTGGGAATTTCCAAAAGGTTCCTGTCAAATCGGTTGTATGAATGTAGTTTTGTCACGACTTCCTTGCTCTTTAAACGAAAATTCTGTTAATACAAGCTTATCCGAGTTTGTTCGTATCTTGGAATGTTGCCAACAAAAATAGACTAACAACTAGGCCTACTACTTAAGAGACTTCTAAATGTATTCCCTACAGAACATCATGGAGATCAATTCTTTAACTTTGCCGTTATATTTTCTATACCATGAATTTTTCTCAACATAATAGTGGAAGGAGGTTAGAATCCATAATGCTTTGTAGAAAAAGCCTTGATACACGCAGTTGTGAACTCACATACATACAGAAAGCGCTCTTTCCGATTAATATAAAGGGGAGAAAATAGTTTGTATCATATCATCCTGGTCAACTACGCTAACCTAACCAGGTGCATTGCCAACAAAGACCATAACAAGGCTGGTCTAGCCTCTTTAGTTTTACTGATAACGCAAGCCAAGAATCGAACTAAGCTGAATTACCTATAGTTAACTCCAATGGTCATGACGTGTTTAATACTGGCTTTCTTCTCTATATTTACAAACGCAGATAATTGAATGTTTGTTTTAGTTACGTTCCATTTTTTCATGCGGACAATAATAACCAGTGATAGTTCCCCATTATGAAGGAAAATGTAATCAAATGTTCTGTACTTAACAAAAATGCACGTCCAAAAATTGTACTAATGAAATGAAACCCTACCTTCCGACACACCAAAGTAAACTCAAGGATGAATCCACGTCTTATTTGTCTAAAAATTATAACCAAATACAGAAGAGTTAGTTTTACATCGTTATCGTCTTCAACTCAGGATACTTTGATATGTGTTCTACGTTTAGGCTACCTTGGGTAAACCAGCCAGTCATTTCAGCTTAGCAGATTATGAACAAAATCAAGTCAAGTTAAACTGTATGAAATCAATTATCATGGAATGATTCACATCTAACGCCGTTCTCAAAGAGAAACGCGTCCTAGTCTTTTGTCGTCCTATTACATGTCAGAGCCAATGGACATGATGGGAGATTTATTAAACAATTAATCGCACAAAAAGTTAATGCAGAGACTGCGCTGTAATATATCAGTTGTATGTTGCGCCTATGTGCAAAACATTCCAGAACCGGTACACCGACGTCGTCAATCCAACCAAGTTGATCGGAGAACCGAAAAATATTGCGTTTGCATTGATGCATAATGAGAAACGCCGGACCCTTGTTTGGTCTGCTTTTAATATGATTGGAACCCGCCGCTCCTGTAGTCGAAAAAAACATTTCTACAAAATGCCTTATAAAATGGGATTAAGATTTAATTAATGTGTTTGGGCATTTTAGGGAATCTCATTGTCATGACCGAGGTGTAGTCCAAATTAAGTAAGCCAGACTATGGAATGGAACAATCATAAAATGTATAGCATTTGCTATGTTGGAGAATAAGGGCGAATCCAGTACTAAGTAAAAACACCGTACATGCCTGTGCGGAGCACCAATTCTCGGTGAGTGGTTTAATAATAATATTCGACGGATATAAATAAAACTGAGCTGATTTTTTTAGACTGTTTGAATGAGAAGATGACGTGCAAGGCTTTTTAGTAAAGAAACCAGCAATCAATGACCTATAAAGGTTATTCCCAAAATAGAGATTGTTAGTCGACACAGGTATATTATGTCGTCTGGACAGGAAAGCCGTACTCAATTACACTTAAAATGTATGTAATAAAACCGATTATCAGTATCAAGCTATAGTTGTCATTTGACCCCCGAAAGACACATACATGAATCTGGGAAAGTATATGTTATTCCGCTCAGGTTCATGTACCGAGAACCTTCTGTGTTACTTAGAAAATGAATATTAACAGTATTTACCTAAGTTTTGATAACACAGATTTTAGTTCCGGGAATCAAACTATTAAACAGCCATAAGAGCTAGGTTGTAAGTAGATATCAGTGACTGTACCCTATACGCTGGTTCATATAGCAAAGCTTTTGAGGCAAAGGGCCGCGGACTTAGGCTCTAGACTCACTCAAAACTCTATTGGTTGATCTGGTCAAATGAGCATACAGGTTTGCAAAATGGCGGAGCAAAGTTCCTGACGAGAGGACTGTATGCTCATACGACCAGATCAATGAATAGAATTCATCTAGGAGTCTAGCGTTTAACTCCGCGGCCCTTTACCTGAAACGCTCTGCTATATGAACGTATAGGGTACAATAAGTATGGGCTACAGTGTAAGCCGATCGTTGGTAATATGAGCGCACAGTAACTGCTGATTACCCGAACTATCCGGCCAACACCAAACCTTAGTGCCGCAACTACTATACAGATACTGAGGTGACACTCTGGTTCTCTTCGCGAAAAACTATTTCGTAAAATTTCTTCATCGCGGATTTAATCTAGTTTGAATGTAGCGCATGACGTCATGGTACAGCGGTACAATCATCGATGTACTTAACATACTGCATGGAATCTAAGAGTTATTTGTAATTTGTCTTGACGCTTTGAAACTATTCCAATTTTAATATAACTAACACCCGAATGTGTTCTTTCTATTTTCCTATTTTAATAACCACATGCCGGTAGTTCTATTTCGATTTGTTTTGTTTGATTAGTTTTTTTACAGCATACAGTACATGTACTTGAACAAACCTGCATAGAAATATACTTACAAACTTTACAACAGAGGAGCTAACTGTGAAATGAAAAGCAACCAGATTTTAAGTAAATAATTCAAATGAATTTCAATTTAACCAATTATAAAAAAAACGAATCTTTTCTAAATATTTTTATATCAAAAGTAGGTTATTTGTTTATTTTAAAAGTATTAATTTTTTTCTTTTAAAACTGGTAATATTTACAAAAAAAAAAACTATTTTTCTCAAAAATGGAATTTTATTGCAAAAGAGGTTGTAATACCTTGTATGATACTTGGAGATCAAACTGGGTTTATCTCAGGGAATATTTATTGGGGAAAACAGGCAATTATTATATAATGTTATGAAACATTCTAACGATGATCAAATACCAGTTATGCTTCTATTCATAAACTTTGAAAAGGCATTTGATTGTGTATAGATTTGACTTCTACAAAAGTGTTTGGATGCCTTTAATAACGGTCCTGTAATTAAAAATGGGAGGCAACTTTTACATCAGGACATAAATGAGTGCCATTATCAACGGGTTTTCTTCTCATTTCTTGACCAATTCAAGAGGCTGCCAACAGGAGGACCGATCTCGCGGTATATCCTTTTATCGGCCGCTGTGGTACTTGGAATTATGTTACGAGAAAAAACAAAATATTAATGGCATAAAATTGATTCAGATGAATACTAGTTATTATGATGCTTGTTAATAGCTTGTTTTCTTCTTACTGTAGACAACACTAAAGATTGGGGCTGCGAAAAACCATGTGAAGAAATACAAAGCGAAATACAGTCTAGACTGGACATAAACAGATTTTAAAACATTTGGACTTGTGTTCACGTTAAATTTAGCCGAATTGGTTGGGGGTAAGTTCACCGACATGCTTAAAGAATAGAAAACCTTCTGACTTTGTGGTCTGATAGATATTACACCCTTAGGTAGAATTCGTGTTTTATCTAAGTTAAATCTTGTTTTCTGCAATTCCTAACCCTAGTAATGAATTTGTTAAAAACCTATAGACGTTTATTTGGAAAGGCAAACCGGACAAAGTAGCCAGGAATCCTATCCCGTTAAATGGGTGTCTTGAACATGTCTGACGTAAAATTAGTCTTAAAGTTTAGTGGAAGAGGCGTCTCGCCCAAAAGTCTTTGAAATGGAACAGACTAGTACATTCGAAATATCCCGAAGGCATCTATTCTCTCAGCTCTAGTCTAAAGCATAAATAAAATGTTATTAATCCAAATATTACTAACTTTTTCTGGCAATATGTATTTTCTGCATGAGAAGAATTTCAACAAAAAATAACCTACCCTTAAATTACATTATTGAACAACGACAAAGTTTAATGGCTAAACTTTTTGTTACCCAAACCGGAAGCAAAGCGGATTGGGGTTTAATAATGACCTGCTTCAACATTTGGTTTCGAAACTTATAAAATAACCTTTTCTATAATAACTATATTTCGTCATTATCTAGGTGGATGCAGCTATGTGAAACGATTTGCTTCATCTTATAATAACTTAATATGACAGAAATAAAAACAATCAACGTTTTGTCCATACTCTATTCAATGTCTGTTAAGATTCCAATAGGGGGTAAGCATTTCTACCATACGTTAGTCAGTTAGACAATCTAAAAATCTAAGAGACATTCGAAAACAATTAATGGAAGCATTTATACACAGCATCTACAATTTATAGAAAAACAAAATTTAAATGGTTTTAGTACAAAATATTAAGAAAATGCTAAAGACATCTGGTTCGGCAAAGGCTTTTGACTGTAAGACAATCTTTGCCCTTTTTGTAAAATGAAAACTGAAACGATAGTCCGCCTTTTGTAGGAATGGCCATATGTTTGGCAGTTGTGAATAATGCTTGAGAGGTGGTTCTTAGACTCCAACATTGATATTCCATTCACCGCCTCAAATGTAATTTTAGGAATCCAAGGAAGACGTAACAGACCCTTGGAGTATTCTATAGTCGTAAATATGTGTTATATGTACAATATGAAGGTAAATAATGGGAGACCGCTCTTTGCTAATTTCCGATCATAGCTCCAAGACCTTTATTTTCTCGACAAGTATTTCCGGTATTATAATGGAGAGTGGTGCATATTCTATCAAAACTGGTCCTCTCCACCTCTCCACCTCTTGCCTTTAACGTGTAGTATCAGGGGTTACATGATCTGATATGCCTTATCATTTATATAAACAAAAACTATTTCTGTTTGTTTTACTACATAATTTTGTAGATATAACGGGCAACAGCCAAAAAACATATATTAAAAAAGGCAAATATACTCAATGCCCCTGTGATTCTTGTGCTTGTTATTATATCTCATTTCTCCTGTTTACTTCTGTTGAATATGACAAGTGAAGACAAACATTAAGAAAGAATACTATTTACGGATATATGTGAACATATTTTGATTTGTGAACAAGATTGACTTAAGCAGTATTCAAGAAACTCATGGTCAAATATTAGTTGTATATCAAGCTTGATAATTTCCAAATTATCAACAATATATTAATCAAAGATATTAGTTATAAAAATTTAAATATATATTATTTTGATTCATTAACATTGATTTTGCAAATTTTCCTATATATTACAAATTATATCAATATTACTAGCGGCCTATTAAAAATATTTTTTTTTAAACATTAAAGAGTTGTTAGAGACACCCGAAGAACTGATCATTTTTGTTTTCACATTGCCCCTCTGGGTGATCCATACAGATCCCATGAGGCTCTGTTAAAAAAGTGCCACTCACAGGCTGACAGGCCGTTGGCGTTAAACGGGTTACCAGATCAATAAGTCATGTTTTCAAGATTATTACAGGACCAGCAAGTCGTATAATGCGTAACCAATATTAAGCCACAATGACCTGCAGGTCGGCGTCACCTTTAAATTAAGCAGTAGTGTAGGGGAGTTTTTAGTAAAAAAATAACAAAAAAATATATATAAATATGATCAACAACACTTTTTAGTTGATAATATAATATTCAATCTATAATATTTCCCATCATCACAGTGATTTATAAAAAATTGAGAAAAGTGTTTTTGTACGTTCCAAGTTAATATATTGTTTAATTTAAATGAATGATACCGATGGCAGATAAAGAGTATAGATGTTACAATATAGTTATAGTAAAACCTAAAACAAAATGCATTGTTCACTATACAAGTATATAAACTCAAGTTTATAGACTCTAAATCATATACCGTTGCCACCAGATATTTTTAAAAATTGGCTTTAGGGGACGAATCTGATTATGATGTGAGTTAAAATCTAGATATCTTTAAATATCTTGGAACCTGACGCGGGATGCGGTAAATTCATTATACATATAACCTTAAACCAATGCCTAATAGCAGTTTAATAAAGTAAATTTTATGTTACCATTGATGTTCGCTTAAGTTAGAATGTGCTTCGCTAAATCGGATCTAGCACGGATTTAAATGTCGATTCACTTTGCTATACACAGTGTTGGGTCAGGTAATAAATGAATGGGACGCTTCCCCATTTCAGCGGTTATATATGAGACAGTTCCGTGTGTAAAGTCCGTTAATTTTCTTGTGTGACTGTAGTCGTTGAAAAGCAAAGTCGGTTGTAAATAACTCCAGACGACTCTCGCGTGTTGTCTGGAAAACTTCCCAAATAAAGTTTTTTTTATAAGTATCACATTCAATTAAAAACCATCCCCGTCTTGCCTCCATGACTTGCATGCTTGGTTATAAATCAGGACCATTTTGAATGTAGTGATATTCGCTAAAATGCAGTAGATTGTGCTGTCGAAGGCAGGCAAATTACAGCTGTATAAATAAACCGGGATTATGCTATGATGCCATACAGCTGTAGATTAATGCAAATCTATTTATAAAGATACTTACATTTAACCATTCTTAAAATCAAAAAATTTGTTCATGTTAGGTTGACCCACCTTTCACATTTTTTAAGCAGCTGTATTTTTTGTAACTGTGGCTAAGAGGGGAGCTTTCCCTTGTGACTTCCAGGTAAGGTAGTGATGTCGTTACAGACTGCCTTCAAAAGATATACCTTGCATGCATGGTGGTCACAAAATGGTCCATTACATCACTGGTTGCTGGTGAAGACACCGTAAAATGTATTTTATTTGCGCGCTATTTAGAGTTTAGGTAGTTCGCCCAATAAAATATCTAAACGACATCGGCTTCTTTAAGTCTTTGTCCGTCTACGATTAACTCATCTAACCGATCGCAAGTTAATCCCAGGCATGCATATCAATTTCATTTAAAGGCTTATACTTACAATATCGGATTAATTGTCGCTTAATAGCTGATCTTTGGTGTCTAATTTTATACGTCTGATTGATTTTTTTTTATTGCCTCTAAATCAAGACGCTCAAGAACTAGTGCGATTTGTTTAGACAGCAATAGTATTTCATCGTGTTCAGATCAGTATATTTATATGGCAATCCATGTCGAGATAAATGGTGGTAAATCAAGTGTAGAATAGATTTATAAGCCGACTAGACGGCTACTCTACTGGTGGTACTTTCGGGCAATTCGAATGAGTTAGTTGCCTGTATAACATGTCTTGTTTGACGAAATATCTTTTTGTCGAAAAAAATCGTTTAACGTAGAAGTAACTGCCTAAATCAGATAGTTTGTACTATGGTAATAATCCTGTCGTTTGGGCAGGAAAGTCGTTGGTTCCACTTTAAAAACCACGCCAGACATAAAGGTGAACAGAGCCCACATATTCCAACTATAGGCCTTTATAATATTATTAGGATATTCGGAATGTATCCAAGCATTTTCCAGGGTCCAAAATTCAGTCAAACCTTTACCAGATGGCAAAATGCAAATTAGGTACCGTTGTGCGCATCATGAAAAAAGTGCAAGACACCGGTTAAAATGCTTGAGTGCCCAAGATTAATAAAAAGCATGCAGAAAAGGCTGCTGAAAATTGGTCCTTAACAAATGATTCAAAGACAGGTATGAAACTTTGTCTTAGATTGCAATGTGCAAATTTGGTGTGCTTTTCATGAACCTAACTATGACAAAATACATCGATTAATAATTACATGCTGATTGAAGTACATATATAGTTTGGATCAAAATTATTGACATATGCGAACAGGCTGTGCGAGATACAAACATAAATAATCCAAAAAGCCACTTAAATACATGTGCATAATTTTGGGTAATCCACATTGAAGGTTCTTGACATAGGCTTTGGAAACCAAAAAATTGCACATAAATTACCTTTGACCTAGGAAAAAAAAGATGCAATTCAGTTTTGCGCTGTACGCCCATAACAATAGTCAAATGCACCACTTCCGCACCTTACTGAGGTATATAAAAATTTGATTTAAAATTTTTCAAATGTTTAACGATTCTGGATATGATGTATAAAAGCCACAGTTTGGAATATTTTAACCAATCACGTTAAAATTAAAAGGTGCAAATGAGTTTAGCAGTGTAAAACGTAACTGTTATGTATTGACATTAATATGCATGACGTCATTTGTTATGCTCTTGTACGCGCATGTCCGAAATAAATCACTTCCGGTTTCCCCCTACCAAGATGGTTGTTACGTTGTTTATCTATCAATAGTTATGCAGGTTAATCTAGTTATACCAAGCCCAGGTACACCACAGTAACAACGTGAGAAGGCATCTCTTAAGTACCTAACTGAAGTATATTTTAAGCCCGGTCCCAAAAACATTGAACGGTCGTCGTAATAGGCCTGGAAGCCATTGCAATTGTAACATTTTGCTTGGAGGACATATGTGATAAAGATATACAGCATACTAATAAACATTTGCATTAAGGTGTAACAAAAGAAGCAGTTGTTTAACATTTTTGTTTCGTTGACAGGCTGTTTGTTTGTTTGATAGGGGTTTAAATTCGTTCTCAAGGGTATTTATTTTCTAGAACCACGGATAAATCGTCGACTTCACACTGTTCCTGGTTTGCGTTTTCAGACATTTTCAAGGAATGATAAAATCACTGAGTAGTCATAGATGACAGATATCTAACTGTATTGGAACAGTTAGCCAATCAACAGAATAATATACGAGCAGACTAACAAATTCATATTACAACTTGCAACGAAACATTTGGCATCATAAGTTTAGCATAGCAGCAATAACTCCCAAAAGAAGAAATAATTATCTCTGATAGCATTTTAGGTTCTTTCCTAAGCCATAATCAGATATGATGATGGTTTGATCAATACACCTAAATATTGAAAATGCCCCGAGTCCAATAAAGTTGGTGCAGGTATTTGTATACCGGCAATGAAATATAACAAATCATTTCCTTTATCAAACCATATTTCTGTTTTTGCTGCTGAACTTACTTCTATATTACGTGCCCTTAGTGTTATACAGGATTTGAGGCCGTATAGATGTGTTATTTTCACGGATTCACTAAGTGCCCTGCAGGGCCTAACCAACTATGCTTGGTACAAATCATCGTTACTTTTGTTTGAAATATTACACTTATGCACAATACTGAGCTATCAAGGTATTACAGTGGCCTTTGAGTGGGTCCCGGCACATATTGGGGTACCAGGTAACTATTATTTCTGGAAAATCCCACCACATTTTTATTTTCACCAAGAACACGTCATAAAAACATCTAAAATGTCATAAAATGCAACTCAACCCCCTCTCCATTTCAAGGTTGAATTTATCTCTGCTGACAAATGACCGCGATGTATCGTATGTACACTTGTACATGCACTGCAACCTTCCACTCTCGTCGACGATCGATGGAGGAAAAGGCCGAGCATTAATGACGGATGACAGTCTACAATCTATGAATAAATGCATAGAATGGCTGAAACTATTGGTTCACGTTATATTTTTTAGCACTACGCAAAATAATGAATAATGAATAATGAAAAAAAAGCCTCATGTCTTTTCAAAATCCTTCGGACGCAAAACATGAACTTTCATTCTCATGGCCTAACAGTCGAGTGGTAAACCTATAAGCACAGCTAGGGGACTAACCTATATCATCTTCCCTGTTATCACCGCTAGGGGACTAACCTATATCGTCTTCTCTGTTAGCACCGCTAGGGGATTAACCTATATCGTCTTCTGTTAGCACCGCTAAGGGACTAACCTATATAGTCTCCTCTGTAGCACCGCTAGGGGACTAAACTTTATAGTCTTCTTTGTTAGCATCACTAGGGGACTAACCTATATGGTTTTCTCTGTTAGCACCGCTAAGGGACTAACCTACAGTCTTCTCTGTTAGCACCTCTAGGGGATTAACCTATATCTTCTTCTCTGTTAGCACAGCTAAGGGACTAACCTATATAGTCTCCTCTGTTAGCCCCGCTAGGGGACTAAACTATATAGTCTTCTTTGTTAGCATCACTAGGGGACTAACCTATACGGTTTTCTCTGTTAGCACCACAAGGGAACTAACCTATATCGTCTTCTCTGTTCGCTCTGATAGGGGATTAACCTATATCGTCTTCTCTGTTAGCACCGCTAAGGGACTAACCTATATGGTTTTCTCTGTTAGCACCGCTAGGGGACCAACCTATATAGTTTTCTCTGTTAGCACCACAAGGGAACTAACATATATCGTCTTTTCTGTTAGCACTGCTAGGGGACTAACCTATATAATCTTCTCTGTTAGCACCGCTAAGGGACTTAACTATATAGTCTCCCCTGTTAGCAGCACTAGGGGACTAACCTATATAATCTTCTTTGTTAGCACCGCTAGGGGGCTAACCTATATAATCTTCACTGTTAGCACCGCTAAGGGACTAAACTATATAGTCTCCCCTGTTAGCAGCACTAGGGGACTAACCTATATAATCTTCTCTGTTAGCACCGCTAGGGGGCTAAACTAAATAGTCTCCCCTGTTAGAAGCAGTAGGGGACTAACCTATATAATTTTCTCTGTTAGCACCGCTAGGGGGCTAAACTATATAGTCTTCTCTGTTAGCACCGCTAGGGGACTAATTATTTCAAACACGTCTTCAATACATGCAAAACCTATAAAAGCAAGGTATCGGTGCAACCAAACATATTTATTATACATCAGTAAATTATACAAATGCTTAATTTCCTCAAATCATTAAGACCTTTACATGTATTTTATACACAAATATATGTAAACTTTCATGTAAAAAAAAAACAACAAAAATATCCTAACAAAATATGTATCTAACAGTAAATACATAACAGGGAAACATATCGAAACGCTACAAATCTTAATACGTGTACATAAGGAACTATACACCAATGACATGGGTCTATATTTTATCTATGTATATAAGAATTACAAATAAATTACTATTGAACGATAGCCCAGTAGAGCTAACTGGGCTATGACTTAGGGCGCTTTCGGGGGAGGGGGTGGGGGGGGTGAGTCAAAACAAGTTTTCGGACATAAAAGGTTAACAAAGAATCGCAAACGATGTAATACCCAGTACTTTAGGCATACCGTGCGATATCGAGACCGTATTGGATTGTGAATGAGAACGAACTCTATCAATTCGTCACCTTATAACATTTGCTGAATAATAGAACGCTTTACAGTAATTACACTAGAATTCCAATTCAATCACTGGTGTACCCATCTACGTATTTTATCTGGTTGACCTTTCAAGCCATACTTAAGGTTATTTAGCTACCATGGGCCTAGCCTTGTACAACATGGCCTTATAATCCAATTAACGTTTCCTATAAGAGGATTATAAGGCCACGTTACATACAAGGCTACCATGGGTCTAAACACGCGTGTCCTCCCAATATGTGAACTAGGCAATCCGTGACGTCAGCGCCAGCAATGACAATTACACGACACAATACGTCAAAACTAGGGTGCACATTGATACGTCCAATAATGAAGGGCTTCCAATGACTTTAAGGTCTATGAACACTAGTGCAGCTCACCCTTGTTAATTTCATATATAAAATTTTGATTTCCGTTTTTGATCAATTATTTTTAAGGACAATACTTTCTTTTTCAGTGAAGAACATTTGATTAGAACCGTGTTGTTTTGATATCAAAATTCCAAGTATTTAGAAGAAAACAAATTGAGACAATTCCGGATTAGGGGTGTGTTTAATTGGTGTTTAACGGCATACTCAAGAGATATACCCCTAAAAAGACGACACACGGCCGTTGTCCTGGACATATTATTTGCCGTGAAGGATATCACATCCGATAACACATGCTCCCTACATGTATCGTAATGGTCAAGTACTACAATACCAGGCTCTACGACAGATGTATCAACGACAAATGCTCTTATATCATTAACTAAATGTCCCAAGAGTAATTATCATTTGGCCAAATAGGCCTACCGTTGGTCCGGTTGTGATCCATACGGATGTGTTAGCACAGTTATTGTCGGAGAGACGGACTTCTAAGTGTCGGTTTTCCTGGAAGTTCTGCCCTCTTTTGGAAAAACACATGTGTGATTTTTCAAAAAGTTCTAGGGTCTTTTACTTCCTGACACCTGATGTGGCCACATAGCAATTTATGTAAAGCTGTGATTGTCTCAGCACTGTTTGTATGCATGATGGCTGAGTCCCGAAATCAGCTGAACGGAACTTTTACTTACATGCTATCTTGATATATTCTCTTTTTTTAAGAGCATGGAAGACCTATAGTTGTTGTATGAACTTTGTCTTATCAAAGCGTTATTTGCTACTTAATTTGCTGTAAAACCTACTGGAATGTAAGAGATTGAGGCTGAATTAATTCAATGCTATATACAAGGAACTGGCGGGCACCTGTCCATTTCCCTTTACTGATCTCGAGCGAGAAGCTCGTAACCTTCGTGTAGAACCATTAAATTTTTTCAAATTGTTATGCAACAAAATACTTCAGCATTTACCAGTAACCGTGAATAATGCGATCAGTCCCAAAATGCGTTAACATGCCATTGTTTTCTGTATTGAACACAACATAATTTCTGTTACAGTATACCGTTGTCTTAGCTCTTGGGGTGCCTGTTATATACCATTGGCCATTTTTGATGGCGGGAAACCGCTTTATTGATAAAGCTAATGTAAATCTTGATTCATCCAAGTGAATAAATAAAATACATGAACTAACAAAGTGACGCTGGTACTTGGTCTGGACCAAAATATGGACCAAATATCTTCTACCAAGGACCGTCCAGACTACCAGCTATACTAGTTTACTTATTTTACACCATTGAAAGTTTTAATCAAATTATAACAACATATAAGCATTTCTTATCAATAAGGAAAAAGTAGTTAAATACATGTAAAGGTTTACACTAGAACATAGTGACAATTGTTAGAACCCCATACTCATACTAGGGCCATCAATGTTTAACACCAGGTTCCAGTGTATTTCTCTTGTATTTTAATCTGACCACAGAAGTGTGTTTTAAGTCTGGTCAGTATGTCTTTATAAAGCACTGGTGGAAGATTATTTTTTCAACAGAGTAAACACTTCCCATGTAATAGTTGTCATAGTGTGGTTCATTGGATTGGGAGTTTTAGAGCAATACTTTCAGTCATGTTAGGGCATGCCAGGCCAATGGGGGCTGGTGTTTGGGGGATTTACATTGTACTTCACTTATACAAAGATTGATTCTCCACTTGTCACTCTGCTTAGAGGACGCTCAGATGAAAACCTGTAAAAGCAGCCCAGTAATCGCCGACATGTGACTCCCTGAACTAAGGTCAATTAGAAGTCCTCATGCCAACCAAAGATTCATGCAGGTGCCCCAAATGGAGAATGTCAGAAAGCGAAAAAGAAAGACCTCATAACAGGACAGCCTCTCGATTTCCTTAACACCAACAGTTACAGGTGCAAGGAGAGCTCCCTGCAACCACCTACAAGTAAGTCATGCTTAAGTTTTTGAGGGTCCATACAATACCATTCACATGATACTCTTGAAAATCTCACTAAATACAAATCAATATATATAAATATAAAATATATAGGCTAAAAAACAAATGCTGGACATTTTAGTTGATTTATTAATTGGTGTTTATAGCCGTGTTTAAGGGTATTTCACAATAATGAACACTAGAATAACCAAGTTGTGAAGCATCTCCATACTGTTGGAATGTTAATTGTCAACCAGTGCTAATTGAAAATGGCATTGCTTCTCTGTTCAGTTTACAAGTACAAGTTTGAAGGCATGGTATAACCTACAGAGCAGTCATGATAACTAGATAAAATATATACACACAACACAAAGCACAGAGATAAACATATGGACATGCACACAACAGATACACAAATCACATTTTCCAAACCCAAAGCAAAACAAAAAAAAGACAATAATTCCATTTGTGACTTTTTTTTTGTTATAAAGCCCCAAAAAAGCTTAGAATCAATAAGCCATTGACAAAGTTTGTCAGTTCTTCCTGCTGAACTCAGGATTGTGTCACTTATGGTGAGGATGCTGTTGTCAGTCCACTTATTTCACTTATAAAATACAGGTGTCACCGAAAATTTTAAAGATAATGAAAAAAAAGTCGATCACAAACCTGTTACATCCCATTAATCTTAGCTTAATATAGCAAATAATAAGAGTTATTTAATTTTGTAATACATCTGCTATAAAATAGGGAAGACTTGTTAAAAATTGAAATACCAATAAAAGTACATGTACATTAGTTAGCAGCAAGCACGAAAAGGATGGGAGAAAAACATATTATAATAAAATTATATTAGTAAATGAATTTAAAATGTAAATTAAGTAATAAAAAAATAACAGTTTAAAGGAGACATTTAAGTGAGAACAGACCAACATTAACTTTTGGTTAACCATTGTCTCTTCAAAAGAAATAGTTAGATTAATTTTGAAGAAAAAAAATGTAATTTCCAGAATATATGTTACCTCATGTTAGTTTGAATTTTACTTTACTCAGATATATTTAGAAAATAACAATCTACATCAACAATGATTTGTAAATTGAGCTACGACAACAACAACTAATTTCCATGGCGACATAGGTCATGAAGCTTTCCCAAGGTCAATCTTCTGTTGTATAGCTTTTGCGGAATGATACAGGAAAGAATCAACTAGACCAGCAACTGGAAATAAAAAGGTGGAAACAGTTACAACACACAAAAAGTGGTTACAAAATTCATAAAAAAATCAATAACTCAACTTAAAATAAAATGTCTGTAAATTAACAAATTTACACACAAATTGAAATGCCATGTTGTCAACAAGAAACACTACATGTCTTTCACATGCTATTAAAGGAGTATTAATGCTGGCGCCTTTACACACTTCTTCTTGAATGATTTTTAATGTATAGTTATAAAGACTTAAGCGCCAGTTGTATACATTATGACTTCATTACAACAGATAAAATTTAATATGGCTTTTCATACAGGACAATAGTTTATTAAAGCTAAACTAAAGAAAATACCTTAATATTGATTTTAAAAATAGTACCTAATTTCAAAAAGCATGTTTTGATTTAAAGGAACACATTTGAGTTGAACTGTTTGTTTGATCAATATTATTTTTGTTATATCACCAGGTAGCCTAAAATATTTAGTGTACCCAGGACGAAACCAAAAGGCCAACAATACTAAAAGACAGATATATGATGTATATTTCTAAAAAGTAATCACACTGGCACAGATCAATTAAAATCCATGAATCATCTTATGTTCTAGATAAACTCCCAAAGACAAGTTTCTTTATAAACATTAATCACCAGGGGCCACCAGTGAAGCATCCTGGGGCCGGTTCCTCGAAAGAGTATCAGTCGCTAACACCAGATTAAATCACTAATACCAGGTTAGAGATAGACCTACAACATGGCGTGAGGTCATCTAATACAGGATTAAATTTAATAGTGCTTAGTT
>JARFOD010096228.1:0-17098 GCA_031763545.1 Mopalia muscosa | reverse complement strand
CATTTATACATTCGTTAATAAATGTGGATCATCACATCATACGTTTTTTAAAAATATTTTAATTCCAAAGACAAGCATGTGGAATTTTAAATAATTAATGGAAATCCATTAAGTAGAAGATGTGGGCTTTAACTAGACGTGAGGGTCATTACGCTCTGTTGGATAGCCTCTATATAAGACGTATGGCGCCGTGTAAGATCGTGTGTACCAAGAAAGTATTTCTTTCTCTGTATTTATGATTAAACCGAGCTAGTAAGTAATCAAATCTGATTTTAAAATTAATTAAGACAAAAAGAAAGGGTTATATATATTTTCTTTTAATGTGTCTTAATCGATATTTGATGGAGATTTTAAAATCCTGTGACTTTGAATGTTTGTACTTATTTGCAGACTTCTAGGTGCATAATTGTATGTGTATATCACACTGATGTAACGAAACTACTTTCAGAATTTACAAAACATTATATTGCTGAGATAAAATTTTATTTATTTAAATATACGCTTCTGTTTTTTAAGTAAAAGCCTCAATCGAAAACCTGCTGTAGCGTTTTTCAAAAAGGCAACAATATTGCCTGAACCAAATATACTATCTCAGTAACTCAGGATTTTATCACATGCACACAGTTCATTAAACTGTATGATAGCTCAACCACGGTTTCAATATTGTTATTTCTGAAAAAATGGAGGGACATTGTCAACAACTTTTTGGAAGCACTAAATAAAATATTCAAAACTCAAAACAAACAGCGTTCAAACTACTGTGTAATCTAACAATGTTTGATTTCATTTCATTGGAAAAACAAGACATAGCTCTCTTTCTTGATGCCCACTAAAACGAGAATGTTGTGAATGCTAAATTGAAAAACACCCAACATTTACATCATTTAAGACAACTGTTTTGTTTTAATATTTTAAATTTATTTTAGTATAAGGTTTCTCAACTGATAACTATATTAGTCTATTTATTTTCATCGCTTTGCTAAATGTAATTTAGCTCATTTTCAATATAAATTCTCGAAATTCTACAATGCGGATTTTAGATAAAATATCATTTTGAACCAATTAGAAAACACTGTTAACAATCCACTAACAACTACTGAATTGTAGATTTCTGTCGCTTTACTGCCTTTCAATCACTATATATTCACATGTATTTTTACTTTTAAAATAAATACTATATTCAAACATCTTATCAGACTATAAAATGACCAATCGTTAGTTTATAGAACGAAATACTAATAATTATGCTCAAAACATTTTTTTATGGAATTTACTCTGTGTGTAGTTCCAAAATATATAATATAATTATAAACGTGACAATAATCCCGACAGTAATGGTAATTAAGATATAATTAACATGTTTACTAAATAATATTCACATTATTCACATTGTACATGGTTATAATAATAAGAATAATAATAATGAAGACGATGATGATGATTTAAATAACAAAAAACGAAGTACACCTATATTGATATTTATTTTTTTGAACATAATAATAATATTGTTATTATCATCATCACTGTTGTTATTGTTACTGTATTGCTTAATTTCTTTTCTTTTTCTTCGTATGCATATGTTTAACAAACGTTCTTTCTTAACTGTCGATTCTTTAAACTGTGAAACACCTATAATCAGTTGGATTCGGGACACTAGATTAGATGGATTGTTTTTTCGAAATAAAGTTATTCTTGGTGTTGAAAATTATATATCTTGCAACAAAAAAAAAATATTAATAATAATAATTACTTGTACATATGGGCGCTTTAAATTTCAGAAAAATCTTATTCCGTTTTTCCATATATAGAAAATAGAATAAGATTTTTCCGAAAGATTAAATGCCAAAATATCCAAGTTACATTTGTCGTTTTTTTTCCTTCCACAATAATTCGCCTGGGTAAGCCGCTTCATAAAAGTATTGATATAGTTTGCTGGCTGAACATAACACAACTATAGACGTTTATAAATTCAAGGTTGATGAAATAATTTATATATTATGAAAACACAAAAAGAGAAAAATCCGCATACACTATATTTGTCATTTATAAGATTTATTAATAGATATTCATTTGCATTAACGGGTCGATTTTTTTACATGTTAGACATTTAATTTAAAAAAGATATAAATAAGCTTATATAATTATTTCTAGACCAAATAAACTATACTGATTGAAAAAGTATTGTGTAATAAGTAGTCCTTAAACTCTTTCCTAATAATTGTTCGTATTTGATATTGAAAAACTCTTAAGTAAAAGTTCAACAAATGCAATAAGATGAAAAATATTAAAATCGAAACTAAGTATTTTGAAAATACCCAGAAAATTGTCAACGTATATCAGACCGCTGGGATTGAATAGAATGTACTAATTCAAAAACTTAACAAATGCTATTGTTTTGGATTTTTCTGCTTTGGTACGGTTAATTTAAACGATGCCTAGCCGGGTTGAATCGCACACCGAACAGATGGAATTCCATTTTTTGTTAAGTATGTTAATTTAATAATTTCAGCGGTCAGTGGTTCAAAAATTTCGCACAACAAACATGCATAATTTGTAAGCTTTAAAATCATCACTTATAGTTTCATAAGCAAATTCTGACACTATGTAATACTTTGACCATGCAAGTGATGAAGTTCATTCATGATGAAATTAAAACAAAAGTAGGAAATATTCTGTGAGTATAGTTTGTACGAACATTTAAACAGTCGATGCCAAAGTGCAGACAACCACATTTTTATAACTCTGGTGGAATCTTCAGTTTGAACATTTGTAAAGTTTCAGTTAACCGAGGACTCAAATTGACGAAAAGTCTATAAATGTCTAGAAAAAAATAGCAAATTTTTGGCGACCATATTACTTTACAAGAGTACCCGGTTAAACGTTGATAAAATATATATACTTTTGATGCTGGAATAAAGTATATTTAATTTCTAATTGTTTAATAAACTTTTACATTATGATGACGGTTATACTACTATAAACTCAATTTTCTTTAAAAAAAAAAGAAATAAAAAGAAAGTGAGAGAAAACTTTTAAGTTTGCCTATGTAAGTGTATGAAATATATTTTCATTTGGGACATGCAATGATGAGATATACAGCCATTCAGGATTGTCTCTGGAGGCAAGCAAATTTTTCTCTCTTCGTTTATTTAAAATATAATATTGAACACGTATAGAATATTGTCTCGATCAAAGGCCACACATCGATATACAACCCCAGTTAAGTACCAAAGCCCCCCCCCCCCCCTTCCTCTTCATCCTCCACAAGTGTAGGCATACTCATTTTTTTCCAAATCAGTATTTATATCAACTCTAAATTTATCATACTTTTACATTATCCATTAATCTGATAAATTTATATTGATCTCATTAACATACCGCCTATATAATTGTATGTTTTGTGAAGAAAACCTATTATTCACCAGACTTTCGTTTTCATTTTCATGTAAATATACAAATCTGATTTTGTACTTATGTATTTATGTAAGCATATTTAGTATAAGCTTTTGATTTGGAATATCAAGCTGTGTACTTTCCTTCCTGTCAATTATTATTTATTATCGGCATGTCTGTGACGTATTATTTATTTGGAGAACATTTATTCAATTCAATGGTAATTTTAACGAATCTACTAAATTGAGTAAAATTCTATGCCTAAAGTAGTTTGGAGAAGTTCAACAAAGTTACAGGACGCTATTCGATAAAACTACTTGACACAATCCTCTTTTAAACCTCACTTAAAATTCCTTCCATTTCTTTAACACAACTAGTTTTATGAGAAGGTAACAGCATTTCATTTTTAGTAAGGTTTTTTTTATTAAATAAGATATCAGAACATTTTCTATATAAATTATTGATAATGGAACATTTTCGGTGTAAAATAAGTTAAAAAATTTTCATCATCGAAATAAATTCATGGTTTTGAACCATTTTGCATATCAATATTTACCGAAACTTTAAAGAAAATTTATATTTAACGGAAATATGCGTTTAATTATTAATGCTCTTTAGATACAGTGCACGAGATTCAGACAAGGCTTGAGTCTGTATGTCTGAGAGCCCAGATAAGCTCCGCCCACTTGTAGATGCATAAAGCTGCTATTCTGACCTCTGTTATACAGTCAGCTAACGTTGGTCCCGCCTTTCTCTGTTCAGTGATTCATTACAGACGACAGTTGGTTGATCAGACAGTTCCCGCGTCTGACATGTCTGTCTCACAGGGTAATGTCACCGTGAACTCGTTTCGGTCATGACTTTTACATCCACTCCCAGCGGCATGTTTGTTTGTAGACTTTACAGAAATACAACAGTACCAATTGTGTTATATCGCACAGATTGGTGTTTATCAGTTTTGGATTCTGATAAACCTAAAGCCTTGTGAGTTATTAACAAATATACATTGAACATGACAGACAAAAACGAGTGCATCTTGCAGCATGCTCGTCGCGTAGGAACACTGTTTAGAGAAGGGTGTAAAGTGGCTATCAAGCCAACCTGTCAAACTCTGAGCATATCTTCAGCAACAGAATCAAGGTTCAATGGCTTGAATTCCTTAGCTGTGAAAATGGTTGATATTTGGGTTATTTTAGAGTGTTTGATGGCATTTTGTCGCTCCTAAAATCAACCTTGCATCATATGCGCATCATTTTGGAGGTAAGTTGTTAATGCAGTTAAAAGATAATTCTAAATGTACTGCCAATGAGGTACCATCAGCTATACTCTGTTAACCTGGGTGGATATGACACAGCCTAATCCTAGACTAAACAATATCCAATCAAATGATCATCTAAGCTCCTGTTACCTTATAAGGAGTTCATGTGAAGCAATCTCGAAAGAGAACTTTGTGGTTTAAACGCCTATATGTACAAAGATTGCACAGATTGGTGAATGTCATAACGTGCCAAAACACATTTACCACTCACAAAGTGACAGTTACAATTTAAAAATTTGAAATTGATATACTTTTTTTTATATTTTGTTCATAATGTTTTATTTGAATATATCTATAGTCTATAGTGCGGTTTTGTGGCATCCGCTAATGCCAATATATCCGGGTTCTATTCACCAAGGGATTGATCTATGACTATTTTATGTCATAAGCACATACTTATTTTTATATATATTGAATGGAATAGTTAAAATGTTTAACCAATTTTCATTGGAAATGATCATCGTATCTCGAGTTATTTAATACATGCAAGCAACACCATCTGAAGCGTAAGAATTTGTGTGTGTTTGTGTTTTTTTAACACAAAGCCCAAATATCTCATCAAGCCATTCACACTTACATAATAAAACAACAAAATTGCTTTTATTTTTCAAAAAAGAAAAGTGTTAACTGGTTTGAGAAACTAGGACTAAAATGGGACAATAGGTAACCGGAGAATAAGGCCTTGGACAGTTTCAAACTTCAAATAATATATCATATATACTGCCTGTTGAGACTGGGCGATGGTTAAATATCCCAATCGAAGATAGAAAATGTCAAATTTGTAATTGCATTGCTGCTAAATTCCACTTCCTGCTTAAATGTAAAGAATTTTAAGACCAAAGATATGTTTATTAACCATTATATTGTTATCCATTCACAAATGTTGTAAAAAGTCAACTGTTTTTTCAAACTACTAAATCCAAGTCACTACAAATGTTAGCAAAATTCATTGGAGAAGTTTGCAAAAATGATGCCAGGTAACACACTGATTATGTACTTATGTCTATATTTTACTGCCCCATCTTGTTATTGCTAATCTAATTGTACCTCTCGTGCCGCCCTAGGTGGTCCTCTGAGTGAATAAATGAATCTGAAGTTGACAAACATAAGAAGTGGACTTAAAGTACAACTTTCAAAACTTCTGAGTTTGTTTCAGAGTACTGTTTTTTTTTCTTCTTACATTTCATATTAATATTATATGTTTTGTTTACTTTAATTTATACAGTTTTCAGTAATAAAAACCATTAGTGACAAAAATACATGTATATATTTAATAATGTATTGTTACCACATACTTTTTAACTTCATGCATGGCTTCTTCTAAAAAACATCACCAGTTTATTTAACTGAGCATGATTTTTATTATTTAAATAGCCAACTGTAGCTCACGCTTTTTTTAGTCCACATCTTTAACTGAGCCTTGTATGAGGGTTTAAAAATAACTTAAAACCAGGCAAACAAAGTTTCAGGTTATTTCTCATTATTATCTCATTTCCATATAAGAGAAAACTCATCGGTAGTTGACTTGCACTTTTCGTTTTTTGGGTCTTTTGTCATGGTGCTTTTTTTTCCTATACACTCGTAATTAATACCTCGACATAAACATGGTGTTCGGGGCAATCTGAAAAGAATTATTACATTGTTGAACACGTTTGTGATGTTTGAAATCAGATAGCATTTACTGTTCAGAATAACTAGGAGTCCGTCAGTATTTTATAAATAATAATCAAAATGTCATATATGTTGAATATAAGTCCAGATAAGCTCTGGCACAAAAAAAACTAAAAACTTTTGGACTTTAAACGCATAATTTTTCAACGAATGATAGTCAATTGTAAACTTGATTGAAAAATTTTCTATGAAGCCTCTCAAAGGACAACTTGACTCGAATTTAAACTTTCAAATATTGATTAAATAGTGGATGCTATATTCCAGTTTTAGACTTGGTATTGAATTCGAACGCCATAGAAAAAGCTGACATAATTCCGTACGGATGACAAAATTGGCATATTGTTTACTACTTAAGGTCTTGCTGGACCCCTTGGTCGATTTTAAGAACACTCGTTTTTTTAATCTCTTATGCAGAAGAATATAAAACTGTACCATATGATGTATGTATATACTTTAGAAGGTTTGAGTACTCGGATTAAATATGTTTGAACGTGGTGAAAATCCAATTATTATTTCTAAAAATATTGCAAAATGAATTAATGTCAACAGGAAAAAATAGACTGCATTTTTCATGGTTTATTTCTCGAAGTGCAATAACGATAATACTCAATAAATTAGTTGGTCGAGTAGAATAGTCCTTGAACCAGTAAACGGTGCCTCATTTTTAAAAAAAAATTTGAGCAGAACGGCAAAGTATTATACAAATATTCTAAATGGTCACACTTGGTAAATAATCAATGATAGAATCTGAAACTATTGTACTAAAAAGAGAGAAAACGAGCTTTACTATTTGGATGAGTTTAACGTTTGTTTCAACTGGCATCTTATAAAAATGTAAAATACGGCTTTCAGGAAACATTTAAAAAATCAAGGACGCACTTCTAAAAATGAGGCACCGTTTTCTTGGTCGCATTGTGCTCTTTACAATGACAATAATTTAAAGTTTCTTATATTTATAGTTTTCTAGAAATAGGCCTTGGAAAATGTGGAGTCTGCTTTAAATTAAAGTGCCAGAAATAGTCAATTAAAGTTTTGCGACTTCAGTTTGTGATAAAGGGGAAAACTAAATTTTACGCATCAATTGAACAGTTTGTAATTAAGTTTCGAATTTATAGTATCAAGACCTAACTTTTAATCCAAGCTATAACGAAAATTTGGTTCATTTTGAGCCCAAGGGGTGCAACAAGACCTTAAGTAGTTTTGCTATACTTAAATATGAGTTCTGCAATGAAACAGTAAAAATTAATTACATTTTTTCTGTTTCATTGGGGAAATCGTTTTCAATGTTCAGTACTTACACTCAAACACAGCGCGCAGTACTTTAAAACGATATCAGCAAAAAAAAAAAAAATAATAGGAATAACTGAAACCATCGAACTGTTACTCTTTGCAATTTTTTCTATCTTAATATCGAGATCGCTTTCAAGCAGTGTTTATTTCGTCCATTAATAATTGCGGCCATTTGTAGTATTGGTCCTAACTTGCAAATGACCACTGCGTCTTAATGAAAACAACTGTAATCTTCAGAGAGTCAAATCTTCTGAAATTATTTTGTTTTTACACAGAAAATACAGAAAAATGTCTTTAATTTCTGTCTCACAATTTATAAATGTATACATAAACAAATCAATAAATAAAACTTTCCAATTGCATACATAAACATGTCTTTCTTCTTCTATTTAATCGTGTTTAAATCGTAAAGAATATCAGTGAAATTTAAAGTAAGGCATATGTTATTTGCCGTCCTCGATCGAGTTTTTCTGCGTCTTATATTTGTTATTTGAGGAAATAACATTGTCACATTAAAGAAGTAGTAACTTAGAAAACAAGTAAACATCCCCCAATAATGACAACTGGATCGGGTTCCAATTTATTTTTTGACAGTATTTTAGAACATTTGAATGTATTTTCGCATATATGTATTTGGCGAGTAGAAACACATCGCGTGAGAACATATAAAGTTGGTTGAAGGCTGACCTGCTAGCCAGAGACTCGATTGGGAATCTCCGTGGAGGCAAGCACAATTGTCCTTCCCTACGCTAAAAAATATATAATAAACTTAATTAAACGTTGACAGTTATGGGTAAGCCTATAACTTTTAAAAATATATTTCAATAGAAAAATCATATTTCCATCAATCATATTTATGCCATAAATATTTTAATATGTCTTTTAGAAAGTGAAGATTAACGGTATTTCGTTATTTTGAGAAGCCGGATGGCTGAGTGGTCTACGTGGCCGGCATTTACTGCTGGCGATTCTGTGCCTAACTCTGAGGGTCATGGGTTTGATTCCCGGATGGGCTTCACCATGCAAAATTTTCTGAACTAGAATCTGTTCAAACTAAGAAAGTGTTATCCCAAAATAACGAAAATCATATTTATGCCATGTATCATAATCTGGTCAGAAGTGTTCAGTCAGTTTACAGACTTATCAAGAAGATTTTTAAAAAATTGTTTTTTTTTTAGCTTGTTAGTTGTTTTAAAATCTCATTAAATGCACATAAGGCATTTAATTAGGAAATTAATCAATCAATATATAGATCTCCAGCCATTCAGTCGTGCATTATAATAAAAGCTGTTGTCTTTTCGAAAAGCGCATAAGGCATTTAATTGTGTAGTGAAATTAATCAATGTATAGCTCGATCTCCAGCAGGTCTGTCAGTCATTATATTAAAATCAGTTATCTTTTCGAATAGCACTAAATAAAAATCTTAATAGACTATAAATAGTGACATTTTGAAAATCACTTACTTCTAGATAACTCCCAGAGACAAGTTTCTTTACCCAGAGAAAAGTTTCTTGATAAACTTTAATATCGAGTTGTGTTATGGGTATCCTACAGACATCTCGAGAAAAGATAATAACCATTAATATGGTGTGTAAAATATTGTTAAAAATAAGAAGATATTTGGCACGGGTTATGAATAAATCAGCCTACAAGTATATATATTGATATCGTCTTGACCTGCGAATTATATCAGATTGATTTTGAAATCCATCTCAATGATATTTAAACATTTTCCCATCCAAAAATTCCACCTTTAATCCATACATGCTCATTACAAATCCAACAATTTTTGTTTCTCTTTGATGTATCAAGAAGTTGACAATGTACAATTTGACTTTACAAATCACACTAATATACACAAATTTGGAATATTTTATTTTTCTTCGCTTGTACATAAATGACATAAATTCATCGTGTCCACATCTTATCTTTATGATAATAGCTGATGACACGTATCCCCATTTGCCCCAGTAGAACTGTTGAAGCGAATGCAACGTCAAGGCCATTCAAAATTTGATTCAGGTGAATAAACTTCAGTTTTACTTAAGGTTATCGACCGAATGTTTTTTAAAACCCAAGTCTGATCAACTGCCTGAAACTGTGTATGCCCATGTATATCATTCTCAAAACATCACCTGATGTATAGGTAACAATACCAACACTATGCCTGTCAAAAAATGTAAGTCAATGTCGAAATAATTAAATATAATCAAATATCTTAAATAAAGGAAAGCTCTACTACTCACCCATCTACCCTGAACTTTTACAAGATAACCATCTTTGGGGTAACACATATACCACCCACCTTCTGGCTGCAAAAAAGTTAATGATCTTACCGCATAAACCTCAACATAGACTCTGTCCCACTCTGTAAAGTGCGGATGATCCTGTAAGCCGAATGTATTTATCATCATCAATGTTTTTCCTTTATAAACTCTCTAACACTCAATTTACTTGTCTCTTTCGAAAACAAAATAATATAAACCTAAAATATCTATACTTCTCTCGCACTGACATATTACAGCGTGCAAAAGGAGCAATTTTGCAGGACCTGTTAAACAGCTACTGTTTAAGATGTTACTACCCACTGTAGCAAATAATGGTTATTTTTGTTATTATCTTTAATTGAGAAACACGTGAGGTAATTTCTATTTCTAAACACTAGTCTTTTGAAGTTTATTTCAACTTATATCGGGATATCTTCATAAACCCTACATATTATTTTTTAAGACGTGTTATTCTATGCGAAGTGTTATTACCCTGTCTCGTGATATCTATGTATATGTTACCCACAACCACATAAGATTAGTATCTAATCAGACACTTGTTTCTGAGCCTTTAATTGCCACATGAAATCATTCGTCAAGAAAATTAATCGACATCTCAGTTCCTAAAGATGAGTTTTGAGATTCCCATCTTTACGTTCCTTTAAGTTTTGACACACTCTTACAGTAACGGCTGTCCCTTCCATGATGAAGGCAATATAATAAACATCGTTTCTTGTAGTTATTCTTGGTTATATCCGTCTATATACTATCGCTCTTTCCACTACGTTTATGTGGTATGTGGATTAAAAGAATACCCTCGGCACGAGTCGATCTATGCTAACATGTGGCCGCAGCATTTTTCATTATAACCCCTACGAAATAGGACAAGACCTTCTGGGATGATGGTTTCGCCAAACCTCTGTTAACTGAAGCCTGTTAAATATTGTCGTAAATAAAAGTAGAATCAATAAATCTGATTGAATTTCCCTATAAATAAACCCGATATTATATACTTGTTATCATGAGATTTCTTTTTTTCTTAATACAGGACAACAGTTCGCAATTTAAACCTGAGTTTGAAGTTTAAATTGAAGATTGGATGATTATAAATAAACAAAATTAGGACATATTTCCATTGTCATAGAATGCTGGGTTTAACATCTGTGTATCTGCTGGAAATAAAATCGTTTTATTGTTACATATTTTCGTTGTATTGGAATAATATTGTCCAACACAGTACTTTTTAGATAAGGAATTTAAAATATCCACTCGTGCGGTTTATGATGCGTTTAATAATTCCGAATAGAACACAATCTTAATGTACTGAATTATTGTTCAATACATTGCCCTATGATTTAAAAAGTTTTGGTCGAAAATTGCTATAAACAATGTTATACTGCATGGTATATAAATAAGCAATTTCCCCCAAAAGAACCTTTTTGCCTTCATATTCTGCCTGTAAATAACTTGAAAAACAAAAATATAGGGTTGCCTAAAGCATTATCTCGTGTTCACAGGGAGCGGTACGTTTTAACCACAGCCAATCGGAATCTATACCCCATTGTTTTATTCCAGATGAGTTTTCACGAAAAACTGAGCAATTAAGAAATTACAAACACGTTTGCTGTCCACAGCGATTGACGGTGTCAGTCCTTTTAGTAAGATTTCGAGTAACGATGTAACTTCCATCAAAGAATATATTTTGAGCATGAATTTGGCATTTAACCTGCAAACTTCCCGCAAGTTAACCCTATAACAAATTACAGCCACAAATTGACGTCATAGGTTAAGAAAACTCGATTTATACTGTGAAAATATGCATTACAGGTAAATTGTAAAACACCGAGACAAAGGCACGCCGAAGCGAGAGAAAGGACCGGGAGCTATGGTGAAGATTGGTGCCAATGTAAAAATCTGACAAGTTTTATGTTATGCATTTCTTTTTTCTGTCCTAGTCGACGGAGGGCAAGATGCAACTGCCCCCCCCCCCAACACACACACTCATTTAGAGTATATAGCAGTATTACTATCAATAATCACGGTAGCAGAAAACTTCCAATATATGTATATATTGGGTGTATCAATTTAATGTATTATATTTTGTTCTTAGCACTAACGAGGAATATGAATTTTTCTGAGTGATATTAAATACTGATACATGTGAATTGTCCTATGAATGTAATTGATAGCATGTGAGACTGAATGATAGCACAGAAAGTGGATATGGGTGTATAACATTTGTGTGTTTAAGTCGTGAACAAATTGTTTTCGTTTTACTGTACTTTCACGCCTTATTATATATAGTACATCTATGAAAACCCTATGACATAAATAATAGAAGAGTTATTTGCCTTAAATTGCCAACATGCAGAGAATGAGTGGGGTCGAGATGTTCTTTAGCAGAAGGAATGACGTCATATAGTGATCGTTACTGGCTCACAATTTCGCCTATTCCTGTAAAAAATATTTAATTCTTTGCATATACACAACAAACCTTGCTATAAGGTAACGTATTGACGGAGTATCTATCATTCTTAATATAAGAAAAAGAAACGATACAAGAGGCAGTTATTCTTAACGGCGTTTAACTGGTGTCTGTCCATTACGGAGTATGTGATTTATGTACAACTCTCATTGGTTGTTCTTCACCAACCCTCTCTGAAAACTAATTTTAAACCGTCCGAATTGAATGATCTTCTCCACACTTTGGTTGGTTTTTCAATTTTGTAAATCAGAGTAGGAAGGGTTTATTTAAAATTTCAAAAAGGCTGCAAATGTTGCAGGCAGGTGTTCAGGAAATTATAAAAAAATTAACTTGTTTATCTAAAATCAATGGGATAACTGAAAAAAAGAATTGCCCTCCGTTTTTCGCCCAAACCTCCAAAATGGACACATTGTTTTAAGTTTCAGTTATTTGAGTGATTTACCGTTAAAAAAGTCACACCTATATTTGTTATTGTAAGCTAAATAATAAACTATGAACAAATGAAAAGAGTTAGTATTTAGATTTATGTTGCAGCAATCCAATCGTATGTACGTACGGTTTGTTTCAACGTTGGAAAAAGGTATTGTTTACAAATATTGCATGGATTTGAAAGCCCAGCCATGTCTCGACGTCATTGGCACTCAAGACTAATCTTACACAGCTATACATGGATTGTAACTTCACTTCACTCCGATTAACAGATAAAGTCTACCACTGAGCATGTAGGCAAACTTACACAGTAAGGTAAACTCATTGGCATTCCTGACATGTATTCGACTGTCAGCCTTTCCTCCTACGACCCTCGTTTTTTTTATAGTCAGTGTATTCGACTGTCAGCCTTTCCTTCAACGACTCTCGTATGTATAATCAGTGTATTCGACTGTCAGCCTTTCCTTCAACGACTCTCGTATGTATAATCAGTGTATTCGACTGTCAGCCTTCCCTTCTACGACTCTCGTATGTATAATCAGTGTATTCCACTGTCAGCCTTTCTTCCTACGACTCTCGTGTATGTATAGCCAGTGTATTCCACTGTCAGCCTTTCCTTCTACGACTCTATTATGTATAATCAGTTTATTCGACTGTCAGCTTTTCCTCCTACGACTTTCGTATCTGCATAATCAGTGTATTCGACTGTCAGCCTTTCCTCATACGACTCTATTATGTATAATCAGTGTATTCGACCGTCAGCCTTTCCTTCTACGACTTTCGTATGTATAGTCAGTGTATTCGCCTGTCAGCCTTTCCTCATACGACTCTCTTATGTATAATCAGTGTATTCGACCGTCAGCCTTTCCTTCTACGACTTTCGTATATATATATAGTCAGTGTATTCGGCGGTCAGCCTTTCCTCCTACGACTCTCGTATATGTATATTCAGTGTATTTGACTGTCAGCCTTTCCTTCTACGATTCTCGTATGTATAATCAGTGTATTCGACAGTTGGTCTTTCCTTCTACGACTCTTGTATGTATAATCAGTGTATTCGACTGTCAGCCTTTCCTCCTACGACTCTCGTATGGATAATCAGAGTATTCGACTGCCAGCCTTCCCTCCTACGACTCTTGTATGTATAATCAGTGTATTCGACTGTCAGCCTTTCCTCATACGACTCTCGTATATGTATAATCAGTGTATTCGACTGTCAGCCTTTCCTTCTACGACACGTATGTATAATCAGTGTATTCGACTGTCAGCCTTTCCTTCTATGACTCTCGTATGTATAATCAGAGCATTCGATTGTCAGACTTTCCTCCTACGACTCTCGTATGAATAATTAGTGTATTCGACCGACTGTCAGCCTTTCCCTAATGACTCTCGTATATGTATAGTCAGTGTATTCGACTGTCAGCCTTTCCTCCTACGACTCTCGTATATGTATAGTCAGTGTATTCGACTGTCAGCCTTTCCTCCTACGACTCCAATATGTATAATCAGTGTATTCGACTGTCAGCCTTGCCTCCTACGGCTCTCGTATATATATACTCAGTGTATTCGACTGTCAGCCTTTCCTTTAACGACTCTCGTATGTATAATCACTGTATTTGACTGTCAGCCTTTTCTCCTACGCAATTCGTATGTACAATCAGTGTATTCGACTGTCAGCATTTCCCCTTACGACTCCTGTATGTATACTCAGCGTATTCGACCGTCAGCCTTCCCTTCTACGAATTTCTTATGTATAATCTGTGTATTCGACTGTCAGCCTTTTCTCCTACGACTCTCGTATATGTAGCCAGTGTATTCGACTGTCAGCCTTTCCTCCCACGACTCTCGTATGTATAATCAGTGTATTCGACCGTTGGCCTTTCCTTCTACGACTTTTTTATGCATAATCAGAGTATTCGACTGTCAGCCTTTCCTCCTACGACTCTTGTATGTATAATCATTGTATTCAACTGTCAGCCTTTCCTTCTACGACTCTCGTATATGTATAATCAGAGTATTCGACTGTCCGCCTTTCCTCTCACGATAATCGCAATTTGCCTTCCTACTGGTTTGAGGTCTTATAGAGCCCATATCGCACATGTTGCACGGCAAAGTACTATACATAAACTCAGTCAAAAAGAAACTTCACACTCGTTTGGATGTCGATAAGTTGAACATACAAGAAAAGTGGTTTTAAAAAATGATTCAATTCCATTTTGTACTCATTAAAGACAGTGTACCATAAAAATCATGTTTAACCGGAAGTGCTACGGAAATGTAAGAGAATAAAAATGGTCAGTTACAACTTGATAAAAGCGCGTATGCCCTCCATGAGCGTTCACAACTGCGACGCCATGTCTCCTCATGGATTGAATGATGCGTCGGAACACAGCTTGGGGGATGCGTCGCCATTTTTGAACCAACATGGCACCACGTTCCTGCACATTCTGTGGAGGGTTCCTTACTTGACGGAGTCTTCTGCCCAACACATCCCAAACATGTTCTATGGGATTACGGTCGGGAGACCTCGAGGGCCACTCCATGACATTGATGTCAGCATTCCTAAGAAAATTCCGCGTTTAATTAGCCTGTATGAGGTCTGGCATTATCGTGTTGGAATGTCAGACCTGGGCCATGAGCTGCCATGAATGGCCAAAGCTCTGGAATGAGCATTTCATCTCTATATCCTGCAGCAGTTAGGTTTCCTTGAACGACCATCAATCGGGAACGGACAGGACCATTAAAGGCTCCCCAAACCATTATAATAAGTACCGCCCCCAAAATGGTCCATTTCTTGCGGTGTAACTCGGTTAAAATTCGTCCATGATATGACCGGGGTGTATGGAAACGAGCGGTGCGCAGGCGATTACAGTTTTTTTTTGACTGAGTATAGATTCTGAATGGTCATACATGGTAAATAAACAATGATAAATCTTAGATTCTTTTACTGGAAAGAGAGAAAGCTGAGCTATATTTTAGATGGTGTTAACGTTTGCTTAAACTGGCTATTGCTTTAAATAAACTGTTAAACTTCAATTAGAAAGATTGGTTGATTGATTGGAGAAATCAATTGATCCCCAAGCAATTGCGGAAACGGTTTTATACTAATATATAAGAGAATGTAAGCAAATAAAGTAATACAAAAGCGTCTGGGTCTTTCGCCACAAGCTATGCTTACGCCACCTTGGGTCCACCAAATCTACATCATATATGTGAGTATGTTCTACTATAATCGCAGTTATAGAAAACAATACACTTTCTAAAAGCCAATATGTTATCCAATTAATCGCCTGTTCTCTCACACCGCCGTATTTGTTTTTTGATACAGTGTACAAAGTATTAAATCAACAAAGGTCTATTATCAAATTCTTATTGAAATTTGTTTGTGAATTTATTCATTTACTTCTTGTCACAATGTCTGATTTCTTTATTCATTCAATCGAGATGTTACTATAAGAGACCTTTTTGATATTCGTTTAGGAATATTTCATTGTCGTAGTTGACGATATACTGTATTTATGTTGCATATCCCACGTGACCGATGATGATACTTTCCAAACATTCTAGATACTCGATAAACATTAGGAAGTGTTGTTATTTTGACCTCTGTATAACTCCTTTTACAGATTGATGATTTATTTGTCTTAATTCCAGTAGTCCCTTGGAGCTAAGGGATTGGTGTATGCTTTATTTAAGATTGATGCTTTACTGCTTCAAACTTATTTGATCTTGTGCAATGGCGTAAGGTTTGGGGGTCATTGTCCGTTTTTAAATATATACACCAGCATTATAGACCTTCCATTAAAGGATGTTCTTGTCAGTTGTTCACTTCACAATGACATTCTTTACTTGCAAGCACGATGAAATTTATTTAATATGATTTTTGTTTGATTCAGGTTTTACGCTGTACGTAAGATTATTTCCTCTTTGATGGTGTGACAGTTCAATGGGTCAAGGAAATCAAGGTCGACGCCACTGGCAAAAAAACAAAATCAGGAAAGGGCATTCCCAAAACCTTATAGAAAAAGATCCGAAACATATCGGAGTCATGCTGCTTGTAGAGTATCACGGCAACACAAGACCCCCTCTCGCCTTTTTGAATGATTTAAACTGTCCTTTACGAAAAAAAAAGCCAACTGTAGGTAAATTCAGTTATTTTTTAATACGGGTTCTTCAAAATAACAAACTGTTTCGTCTTCCTGTCTGTTAGCAAGTTTTTTTGTGGGGGGGGGGGGGGGGGGGGGG
>JARFOD010096217.1:0-17100 GCA_031763545.1 Mopalia muscosa | reverse complement strand
ACGTATATAATTACCTATAATCAGAAATAGCAAACTGCTCGATACCAAAGGCTTTCGGCAACAAGTCAATTTTCCTACCATACCTTTGTGATATTTGTCATCGACGCACTGCTCTTATGTATCACGAAAGTCGCCGGAGTTGACCTTTGAAAACGAAGCAACAGCTCACAGGCATCATTAGAACTGGACTGTCAAGTTGACAAGACTAATTGGTTTAATTTTAACATATTTACCTTTTGAATGTACTTTTTCTATATAGTGAACAGATATTATGTAAATATTTTTTTATGATATTTATTTCATCTCTATCATCTGGTGTTTCAGCAAAACGAAATCTCAAGACGTTAAGCCACCGAACAATGCGGTTTCTCCGCCCCGCACCGTATTTACCCGCGACTTTTGGTGCATAAAGGTATGTATTTCCGAGACGCTGTAAATCTATCCGTCTGTATCTTATCATGTCCAGGTGTCCGAGACGCGAAGGCAAGTACAGTTCAGTAAATATTTATATTAATGTTTCTTCCAAAGGTCGGGCCCGCAGCCGTGGCTTAGTGGTAGTTAGTGAGCTTCCTTAACTGAACCTGCCTCGATTTACCGTTCACTTGATCGAGTCCGCCTCTCGACTATCAGGTATATGAGCGAGTCACATGCCGTGTCTCTGGCAATCGCAGGGGTGCTTTTTTTACGAAGTTTCCTCTCGGTTTTCCATCGTAATAAGGCTGTGTACAATGTGGAGTGGACAGACCGTCGTCATTTAAGTTATATACCCTTGAGTGCGATGTTAAACACCAATCAAACAAACATACAAGTCCAAAGGTCGATCGTTTAATAGGTGAATATTAGCAGCATTTTTGCAATTTGGGGTACTAACGTTTCTATTACCGGAATGATCACAACCTGCAAAATTATCTAAACTCGAATGTGTTCAAAGTAAGAAAGTGTTTCCCCAAAAAACGCAAATACAATACAAGTAGTCGAAGTAGCCCAGGAAGATCGACCGAATAATTGCAATCACGCCGCTGATGTCTCCTTCTCAGAAAACGTCTGGAATGGACCGTAAATTGTTGTCATTAGAGCCAAAGGTAAACGAGGCAGTCGCACTCAACAGCCCAGACACATAGAGTACTCCGGTAAAACGTCCACCTTTTCCTGATGGTCAGTTTTCATTTAATTAGTTCCACACGCAAAAGTTTGTAGAAGTTTCTTCTTAACGAACTTTATTTTGTAAACATAGATCAGTGAACTTGAGGCTGTGTAGCGATTCCTCCCGGCCCCTAGGACGCAATTCCTAATTCGGCATTTATGCTAGTGGGTTGAGACAACTGGCTCACATGTATTGCTGAGCCCGTGGCTCAGTGGTAGCGAGTGGACCTCCTAAACTGAACCTGCTTCGATTTACCGTTCACTACATTGATTGAGTCCGCGTGTCGACTATCAGGTATATTAGCGAGTCACATGTTGTGGCTCTGGAAATAGCTGGGGTGATTTTTACGAGGTTTCCGCTCGGTTTTCCACTGTTATAAAGCTGTGTACATTGTGAAGTGGACAATCCGTTGTCATATAAGAGAAATACACTTGAGTACCACGTTAATAACCAAAGAAACAAACATGTGTATTGCTAGATAGATTCTATTACTGGTATTTGTGAGTCATGGGCTCAATTTCCAAATGCATATTTGCATTGTCCCATCTAACTGTGACTGTATATCAGAACTGTGCACGAAACCAGTGTGGCGAGGAAGACTGTGTGGCCCACATTTATTGCTTGCTAGAACCAATTGCTTGTTATTGTGCCTAACTTTTAGGGTCGTGGGTTCGACTTCCTTGTGCGCGATTTCTTCTCTCTTCTGACCGTAACTATATATAAGTCAGGCGATGCAGTGTCACAATAATTACGTTTACATGCAACCTGATATTTGTATTATCAAATTGCATTTTAGGGAGTATTACAATTGGCGGTAGACTTGATTTCCTAAATAGCACGTCAATATTTGAATTTAACTGGAATGACCACAGCTTATGCAAAGGGTACGCTGTTTTACCTAAAAAAGCATTGAATAACCTGGTTTTAAATAAGATATGTCCTTAACGGTCTATGTACTCTAAACGTGCGTCCAAAATAGATGGTGATTGCGTATTAGTTTACAAGAATCTTAATAATAATGATTATTATCCGTCAACTAAATTCGTTGTGTTCTGATTGGTCAATTTGCAGTCGGGTAAAAACCCGTACACCACGTGAGATTTCGAATGTCACAAGAGCTCAAGGGTAATATAAAAACAAACATGGCCGCCCACGCTTCAAATCTTTTTTTCTAAATTTAATAAAACTTATTTTGAAATCGATTGTTGGTTGACATAGAGCTAGTTCAAAACATAGATTGCATCGCCGCAGAGCATATTTTCTTTTGGTTTATAAGTGAATAAGATCGCACGTACTGTGGCTTGGCGGATACTAAATTCGTTATGGACGATTTTCTCAAGGTGTATTGACTTTTATGGCCGTCCTGCAACATTTGACTTGTCTCCAATTCAGAAAGCCATAGCACAGAGAAAGTGTTGCCTACATTTTTGCTTCCAATTGTTATCCGCCTTTTAAATGACAGCAATTAATGTAACTAATACCGTATTATCAGAAGTATATTAAATAGAAGTATGCGACTGTCATATAGATAAGCTAGCCGGCATTAGGGGATCGAGCCACCTGTTATAACGTATCAATTGAAGTGGCACACAAGAAAATTCAGCAGAACACAAATTTATAAATTAATGATGCATTATGGGAAACTTCTGCCATTCCCCGATCATAATGTTTCTAACTAAACGAAACGCATTTACCTAGTGCAATATGTGCCTGTAAAATAGACTATAAATGGCAACTACATTGATAAATATAAAGCCAGTCGTCTAGCTGTACGAAAACAATTGCCTTACGCATGCAGCGGCTGATCAGTGATGAAATTACACACAGTTCCTCACAATTAAAAAGAAACATGTCTATAATGTGACGTCACCGTTTCTTGCAGGTCTATACAATGCCGAGGACATTGATATATGGCAGTTACATACTGGTAGTTAATAGACTTCTGGTATCATATATTGACAGCGATCATGGTTATCATATTCCTAGTAGGATTGAAATCTCGTCTGACAGTATATATAAGGGCTCATATTATAAGACCCGAGGTTAATACCGTACTCATGGTCACTTCACTTATATGATAGCTTGCCAGTTCAATAGATGTATTGAGTAGCAGCTAGCTGGGACAAGTGTGGACTGCCGAGTAATCCGTTGACACATTCAGATAAGACCAATTAGCGTCGAATACTTGTTTTGACACGTAAGCATCTTACCAATGTTCCTACGGTATTTTTCCATATTAAATGCCGAGACGAGAAGGATCGACAGCATGCAATCAAGACAAGAAGCAATGGAGCTACGAATGCAACATGTATCTGACGCAACGTATCATTCTATAAACGGCATACAATTTATATCTAGTTGACGAATTACCTGTCTAGAAAGTGACACTAGAGCATATTTTCCTGGCTTCTATGTTTCAAGTCCTCTGGCCTAGGGCAGTTTGTTTGAAGAGTGCCAATGTTATAGGCCCCTATTCACTTTGCGCTGGAGTAAAATTAATTTTCCGAAATTGCGAAAACGCTCACATCTTGGTTGTGCTAGTGTTAATTATTGTTGGAATACACCGCAGCCATATAAATGAAATACCCTTAAGCACGCCGTAAAACCCCAATCAATAAATCTCTAGCACGGCATAAAACCCCAATCAATGGCTCCATCTATGTTTTAAATAATAATCTGTATACCAGAGTGCGCTTGAATCCTGTTTAAGTACATTTTTTGCATTTAAATAATGATTTATTGATCGATTTATCGATCGATCGATTGATTTATTTGTTGTGCTCAATGGTAGTTCTCTACACTAACGGTGGTATACAGCGGTATACTTATAAGATAAATATCCAACACAGCACACCATTAAAATGTAAAGTGCTGAGTCGCTTGGACAACGAATGGCAGCAAAAACATCTAAGGCATTCTCTTATACGATGGAAGAATCAGGAAACGGAATAAAAATGAGAGCCTAAGTACAAATGCAGAGTTATTTTACAACAATAGCATATAACCCAAGGTTCCGTGTTCATGGTAGACAAAATATGCACATATTGTATTTCTCGTTCAATATCGAGAAAGGTGACCCGGTGAAAGTCAATAAATAATGTCGGCATGTCAATGGTTACAGACAACAGGATATGTTAATAGAGATTCTGAATAATTGACAACAAATTACACGCCAGAGAGTTGACAGTTATTCGGGGTAACACGTATGAATATGTATCTCCATAGGGACAGGGACGATGTTAAGCATACCCTGCAACGATCTCCGTTGAGGCTGTCGATACTTTCCCAGAAGGGCTCACAAAAAAAATCACCGAAATATAAGACCCACCTTTAAAGCCCATCAATATTATTTTTGTAACTTTTGCACTTTATATTAATATTATATTTTGGGGTATCAATTGTGGGTTATATATATTGACTTTGCTCACATTAAAACACAATTGTGAAGAAATAACAGATAAAACAGGATGATAGGTTAGTTTCTTTCTATCAGTCCTACCCGTATATACATTTGCATTATTTTGGGGTGTGAGTGAGATCATTCTCTCACTGGCATCTATAGATATCTGAACTTTACTCATATAAAATCACAATTAAAAGATATAGATAATTCTTTTGTCAACCTAACTTGATATCGCGGAGGGATGACTCTATACACTGACCATCATCCGAGCACATTGTATCTTTATATATAGACAGATATAGAGTTACCATGCCACAAAACATCACTGATTTGTGTACTGACCAAGCCCCCTATGCTGGATTTCTATTGGTAGCATACACACAAAATCGTGGGAACCCCAGCCTATCAGCAACTCTGCATGTTATGATAGTTCTTTTCAAACATCTCCAGACTTCAAGTTATGATTGAAACTTTCATTATCGTTCCTCCATGCCTTGCGTACAGCCCGTTTGTGTTGAACAGCTAAATGGGACTTGATCAGTACAAAATGAGACACCAACAAATAGAACGACTAAATTTAGATAGAATTTAAACTAAGAACACAACACCTGCTCTTGATCTTGTTTATAAATTGCTTTCCGTCGTTTGTTTTGTCTCCTGTAAAGTAGACTCCTACTGTCGTTGAATCGGCTTATTCCATTGGCCGGTGGATTTGGGGGAAAACCCAAATGGGACAAGATTACGCGCCTTTATTTGACTCGCTAACACGATGGAGGTTTGTTATGTGACAAGGTTAATACACCTATGCATTAACCTTGGCTCGCACAGATCAACACGGACATTCAATCTGTCTGTTTATAATTGATTTTAAGACAAGAAGATATAAACTTAATACATCGGCTTTTAATAAAGAAATAGGTCAAAATAATTGGAACTAACCATGAATTTCAGTTGGTTCATTGAAAGGTTGGAGTTTTACACTATGCTTAAGGGCATTTCACTTATATGACGGCAGTTTATTCCAACAATCATTGAGACAAACACAAGCATTTCTATAATGTTGGAAAGTTAATTTTTCTCCAGTGCTAAGCAATGGCAACGCTCTTCAAACAAACTGCCCTTAGACAGAGAGTCCATGCTTTTCAACATGTGAAACAGGACAGTCTACTCGTAAAGACACAATACACTTGGTTAGACAAACGCTCTTGGCATTAGCACAGACTAATTAGATTACACTCTTATGTCACTTCAGTTTCACAAGTAGAGTAGATTTATAACTTCAATAAAAGATACACATGGATACATGGTGGTTTAATATTTCGGTTTATTTTAAAACCATTGTATTGGCAATGGTTTTAAAAAATTATCTTGACAATGGTTTTAAAAAATTGTCTTGACAATGGTTTTAAAATAAACCGAAGTATTGAATCACCATGTATCCGTGTATATCTTTTATTGGAGTTGTAAGTTTACTATACTTTGTGAAACTCATCAGTGTGAATAATGCTACTTGAGTTACATATGTTTGATGTTCAGAATACACAACATTGGAATTGCGAAATACAAGAAGATGAAACTACATTGCAGGACTAATGCAGTGTTACCCAGAATTGAACTTCTACTGATACGTACTTTTAAAACCTCGATACAATACACTATTTTTACAACGATGAACACGATGAAATACATATACGTCTCTTTTCCACTTACTCAAAATTTCTTAATTTTCGCAGATGCGACATTTGATCGCATATCATATAAACTGGTTCACCTCATTGATTTTTTTACAATCAGACTACTGCGATGCCTGGAGGACTTTTACCCGGTTTTAACCTAATCTATATTTTGCAAGACTGAATTTGGACCAGACGAAGCAAATTAACAAATCCGTGACGCAAGATTTGGATTCTCTTTTTTTGTGAAACAGAAACAATTTATGGAAACCAATCAACAATCGGTGGCCTCGCGGCAGAAGAACAAATCATAACACGTAGTTATGCTCAGACTCTCTTGTCTGGTAGGGAATGAAAAGGTTAAGAAAAACATACCGACAAAATATAGGTCTTGAGTCTAAAAGGATGTAATTGACCCTATCCAATGACGTCATTGAGGCATATAAATTGTGATATGCTCCTCGATAGGCCTTCTTCTGTAATGAAGATAAACGCAGGAAACTTGTTAGATGAGTTGTCGTCCAATAAAACCCTTACTTACATGGAAATATTTCTTTAGTCAGGGTTAGCAATCAATATGGCTAGACATATCATGTAACTATTGGGTCAATTGGTCGAAAATATGACGTCAACAACAGGGAAGCATCTAGGGCTACTTTTCAAAATGGTTTCGGCAAAAAGGCTTCTGATTTACAACCTGTCGCAAGACGATCCGCACTGCTAACAAATTGCCTCAGGAAAACGGACTGCGTAATATTTCAGCTGAGGGATATAACCTTGTCGACCAATTGAAATCTGATAGTTGACAGAGACATTCATAATTATGACATCTGACTCACAGTTAATCTCCTTGTCGCTTATGCTTTGAAGAACAATTTGCGAGTACATTTTACAAACATCTTGTTCCATATGCATAAAACACACCCTCGTCAGATGGGCGCATGGTAAATTTCAAAATTAAAACCAACTGAGAAAAGACAATGCTATTTGGAAAATAGCAAAGTTAGCACCAAAATTCATATGGTAGACAGGTTTTATCCTGAATAGGTATACTAATATAAATAAAGGTTAATTTTATTATTATTATTATTATTATAGTTTAAAGGAATTGAATAGATTAGTTAAAAAGACAAACTCCTGAGCATCTGAATGTACACATGTAGTTTTACAAGATTTCGTTTCACGTGTCAAAGACTTTGTCAAAGGAATATAACTCTGATATTCAGATAATATTGTCATAGTATTTAAAGTATTTAAAGGTTCCCCAATACAAACAACATGGGTTAAAGCGGCCGTAAGGTATGCAGAATCTTTCCGTTGATCTCAGTGATGGTCGGTTTTTTGTTTATTCCTGTTGATGTTCTTTTCAGCAGAGCTTTCGGTAATTTCATTCGCCATAATTTGTTTAATTGATCTAAAACCTTATTAAGTTGTATTTTTCTGACTCAAAAAGTTAATTGAAAGTCATTTGCAGTTAAATTGTTAGAGTAGGTGTTACTTATTTTCGAAGGCGACACACGAGCGAATATAATCGTCCTATCCCGGCGATTGTAGCAATTACTGAAACATTCGCCACGTTTGTTCATGTCACCGACAGCGATTATGATCGCCGAAGCCGTCCGGCCGATTAGTCGCTCGGATCAAACATGTTTGATATTTTCGGCCGACGTTTTATTGCCCGAAGTGAACGACCGTGTTATCATGCAAGCGAGTATAGTCGCGCGAATCATTGCTGCTAAACCAATCTAAGTTCGAGTTCTTCTTACATGACACATAAAATGGCAACTTCCACGAATGAAGTCTGCATGGGTGAAATTATTTTCCAAATGTTTCTGTTCTACCATCTGAGTCTATGGCTTAATGTTATTTTGATGAGTAAACACATTTCCGTTTTAATCTCGCCATATTGGACAAATCACATGACTATGCTTCTTGTTTGAAGGACAAAACTCATCCCGATCGCTGGTTCAATCGCCAAGTGTGCTCGCTCAAATTGGCCGAAAACGTTCGTTGGCAATCAGATCGCCGCGATCGGACGATTATATTCGCTCGTGTGTCCCCCTCATTGTTAAATTCTATATACTTGTACGGTGTTAAATTACACAAGGGTTTCATGATCCTTTAGGGGGATACCAGCTCGCATTGGTGTAGCTGTTATTGAATTATCAAACACTGACTGTACAAGTTTTCAATTTGATTTTTATGTCACACTCTGTCGTCTCAACTGTAAACGAAGCTCTAAGTGCTCTAGGAACAAAATCAGGTATATGAGGAAAGCACGTAATGTGGCTCCTGCAATCGCGGCGGTGGTTTTTACGAGGTTTCCTCCGATTTTCCACCTTAATAAGGCTGTGTACAGTGTGAAGTGGACAATCCGTCGTCATTTAAGTGAAACACCCTTGAGTACGACGTTAAACACCAATCAAGCAAACAAACAAACTAAATGTTACCAGTTGATTGTTATACTTCGACAAAATCCAGATTATTGTATAAACAGCATGACTGACCACCCAGAGACATTTATTGTTCATCAAAGGCGCAACGCGTGTTGAATATCAATTATAGATATCAGACAAATCCTCATTCAAATTCTCGTGAATATCAGTAATCAAATATCACATGAAATGTTCGGTGCACAAAATCATTTCTTCACTTTTTAAATGTCGGTATTTTCGATACTGAGATAACACTTTTTTGTTTGAACAGATTCTAGTTCAGACAATTTGATAGGTTGACACCCACCGAGTAGTGATACCCACATTCGCCAAATTCCAATACAATGACCCTGCTGTCAATATTCACTTTCAAACAGTCACAGAAAATTAGGATTGAACACCAGCATTAGGTTGCAATTGGTATAATCGGGCTAATGATTATTTAGGTATAAAAAGTTGTCAAATTTGCCGTGAAGCCTTGATTATAATCGTTACCTTTCTTCCTTCCAACGTTTAATGAAGCTGGAAAATCGGAATAAATCGGAATATTGGTTTCCTTTCTCAGTGTGAAAAGATGAATGATTGATTGATTATTGTTTAACGCTGTGTTAAAGAATTCCTAGCATTTAGGGGAAATGCTTTTACTTATTCGACGGCTGTGTCGGAACATCCTTCGACACTTTCCGTACCAGTTCCGTTACCTCGGAGATGAATGGAAGCAAAAATATAACAGGAAACTTTGTAATGTTAACGGCTGAATTTTTTGTGTAACACAAGGATAAATATTACATTTGGTATACATTGACTTATTACGGCGGAAACCAGAGAGGAAACCTCGTAAAAACTACTCCGATCGAGATTGCCGGAGACACATCTTGTGAATCAAACATATACCTGATGGTCAACAGGCGGACTCGATCCCGTAAACTGTCGCTACCACTAAGCCACGGCCGCGGGCCCTACCCTTATACGTACATTCCTATAACAATGCGTAAACAGAAGACCGGGATGACGACCTGAATGCTGAACACGTGGCATACACACACATTGTAACAAAGAACGAAAACATGAAAGAAAATGTGACATTTTGTTCCCCATTTGTTCATATTTGATTAATTGTATTTGTTGATTGATTGATTTATTGATTCACTCACTCGTTTATTTATATTTTTATTATTTTTATTTTGTTACTTTTTCAAATATTTAATAATTTATTTATTTATCTAGACACAGTAGCAATTTTAATGTGGTAGGACATAGGTCGAAACGCCATCTTGGTTAAACAATAAGTCTGGCATCGCCGTTAGGCTGGAATAAACCCATTGATTCGATATATCCGTATAGTGTATTTGGACACACATATTAATTGAAGAGGATTAAACAATTTTGGATGAATATCAGGTAACAGAATCATTTTTGGTGAAAAAAAAAACATGAATGAGTCAGCGAAATCAGACAGGCCCGATAACATTGCCACTGTCGATGATAAATTTCCTGAAGTTAAGCGAGGGCCGTTTGGCAAGAGAGGAAGGGAGAGGACCAGAAAACAGATTGTCCTTTATGGCTGGAATGTTAAGTGTATGGATGTCTTGATGCTCAAGCGGATGATTGCGAACGTGCCTTTGGAGTATTTTGAGAGGGTTTATGAAGTGAACTCATTTGACTGTAATTGCTATGACCATTCACGGCGTGTTCTTGAAGACCAATACCATGGTATAATCAAAGGACTTGTATAATTTGATTGGTGTATATTGAATATGAATGTTAATGTAGAAGAAATAATTTCCGTTGATAACTCGATTACCGTATCGTGTATCTTTCCGCCGATTTAATATTATTGGGAAAAATGAAAAATATAATAAAGATTAAGCAAACTGATGTTAAAAACTAAATGTTACAGATGGGTTGATCACACGAGTTAATATAAAATAAAAAATTCGGGTTTTGGTCATGAAAAGGAATCAATTCACACAGAAGTCAATTAACTAGAATTATGTAACAGCCATATAGCATTAATGTCCACGGCATTGTAGAACAGCAAGAAATTGTGACGTCACATTTCAGACCAGAGTATTTTTAGTTGTGAGGACCTCTGAGTAATTTCGTCCCTTATCAGCCACTGTGTATATCAATTGTGTTCCTTCGGGCGGCAGGCGTAATATTTGTCGATTTAGTTGCCGTTTCTGGTCTATTTAACGGGCATGTATTGCACTGGGTAAATGCGTTTCGTTTAGTCTGCAACGTTTTGATTGAGTAATGGCAAAAGATTTTTAAAGTTGTTTTCTTCTGAATTTTCTTGTGTGCTACGTCACATGATACATTATAACAGGGGGCTCGATCCTTAATGCCGGTTAGCTTATCTATATGGCAGTTGCATACTTCTAATTAATAGACTTCTGGTTCACAGGATATTTCTTAAACACTCACATTGATGACCATCTTCTTAAACACGCTGTAAGTGGGACTGTATGCGTGACTTGTGGCGTTGCTGTTCGCATACCTAAAATCGGTTAGGCGAAATGCGAATAGCAGACAAAATGGATTAGAGACTCTCACAAGGTATCAGACGGATTAACACAATGATTATTAATATGTCATGTAACAGTTTATTTTTTACAGGTCACATAAAACATATTATTGAATATTATATTATGTTTGTATGTATCAAATATATTAAACAATCATTATAGGCCTATATTCGTTATCCTTTTGACGATATTCCCAAAAATTCATTTCATTGAATAATTTGGCTTCAAAATTAATTTTTTTGCTCATTTAAACTATTCTAAATTGAAGCCAGTCATTCAAAAGCTTTTTCTTTCCAGTTTCTCTTTTACTTTAAATAGATACTGCTGTATTCATTCTGCCAAAGCAGCCACCAACGCCATGATACACAGAAGAAGTTGCTCACGGAGTCGTTAAATCAGATTCACAAAGTACATTGCGTGTTTCTAACAGTTACCGGGGGACTGTATTTAGATTCCAATAATGGCCGCCACACTTTACTGTCTCCATTGGGGGTACTTTGGGCGCATTAACCACTTATCCGTTTTCTGGTCGGTCAAGTGTCACTTAGTTGGACCTTTTGCTACTAATAGGCAATGGTCATGTATGTTGTATTGTATAGCTCAATACGAAAATCCCCGTGTAACGGCCAATCATTGATAAGTGTCAACTATTCGATGCTCTAAAAAATATCATAATTAAACTTACTATATGAATGTTTTAAATTCATTTACTTTAATATATCTGCTTTTTCATGTGGAATCAAGTCAATCCCTTACATTTGCAAATCCACCATTGTTGTAATAATGTGGTACTCTAATAGATAAATCGAGAGCTTATAGTAACACACTTAACAATAATGTAACCATTTAAAATTTAGTGGCATATATTACAGTTAATAAAGACGTTGGGAGACAATAGATCAGTCGACCATTGGCATCAAATGTAGACGAAATCCAGTTTAATCCAGCTTGTATTTCCAAAAAGGAATGGCACTGCCACAAGGATTGTCACAAACTTTTGTTCCCGGACCTTGGTAGATTTTCAGGTAATTTGTTTGCTGTTTTACTGACTACTTTCATTTTTTAAACACAAACGCCTGAACTACTCCACGTTATCATTTACTTATACAAGCTCACAGACCATGCTTTCTTAAGTGAACGTTTTCAAAGTTTCCACCATAAACTAACTGCGTGTAAAGTTCGAGAAAGTTTCCAAAATAAACCAACTGCGTGTAAGATCCGAAAAAGTTTCCATCATAGACCAACTACGTGTAAGATCCGAAAAAGTTTCCATCATAGACCAACTACGTGTAAGATCCAAAAAAGTTTCCATCATAGACCAACTACGTGTAAGATTCGAGAAGTTTCCATCATAAACCAAACGCGTGTAAGATCCGTTTCCAGACAACGTTTCCATCTTCAAACGACTGTGTGTAAGATCCGAGAAAGTTTCCAGACTAAGTTCCCAAAATAAACCAACTAGTGTAAGATCCGAGAATGTTTCCATCATAAACCAAATGCTTGTAAGATCCGAGGAAGTTTCCATCATAAACCAAATGTTTGTATAGTTTCCAGACAAAGTTTCCATCAAAAACCAACTGCGTGTAAGACCCGAGAAAGTTCCCAGACAACGTTTCCAAATAAACCAACTATGTGTAAGATCCGAGAAAGTTTCCGTCATAAACCAACTGCTTGTAAGATCCGAGAACGTTTCCAGACAACGTTTCCATCGTAAACCAACTGCGTGTAAGACCCAAGAAAGTTTCCAGACAAAGTTTCCATTTAAAACCAACTGCGTGTAAGATCTGAGAAAATTTCCACCAAAAACGAACTGCGTGTAAGATCTGAGAAAGTTTCCATCATAATCCATCTGGTGTAAGATTCGAGAAAGTTTCCAGACAAAGCTTCCATCATTAACCATCTGGTGTAAGACCCGAGAAAGTTTCCAGACAAAATTAAAGTCATTTCCTATGTAAATGAAAATAACTGATCCATATAATGGAAAAATATCTATGTTTCACCCTACTTTAAATTTTCGCAGACACCTAACCAGACTCAATGGATTTTTTGTGTCCCATTAACAACAGCTGCGCACTGTACAAAGTATCATTTAAGAGATATTTTAGATCTACATAGCAATCTGATAGTTTTTATTGGTTAAATGGCGTCTTTACCCAGGCGAGACAGCTTTAATGTTTGTGGCACAGCTGTTTCCGACAAATACATCCATCTGCTTGTTTGATATCAATTTGGTACCAACTTGTTTCAAATTTATACACTTTGTGCTTGTCGAGTGAAATCAAATAATATGGTAAGTTCTTGTATTTCGCGTCTTTGGTTTATTGCGTTTATTTATTCTGTGCGGTAGGTCGTGGTGTACCCGGGTCGATTTGAAAGAAAGGTATTTCTTCTGATCCCATAATGGCGCTGAATATTGATTCAAATATTATCTATATTTAGCATCCCTGTGCCTGTTCTTTATGCGGAGACAAACTCGCAGTCTTCACTGGGTTATAATTCGGAACTCATTCTGCCGTGAGCCTCTGCAGCTCAGTCGGTATAGTGTTGAGCATGTAACGGGTTTTCGAATCCCGGAAGAGGCAAGCAATATTTCTCTCTTCATTTATTTTAAATACATATAAGAAAACTTTGGTACTTAGGATACATTTTCGTGAAATTTCGTACCAACGCTTTTGAGCGTAAATGCTATGCCCTTATGGAAGTTTAATATGGGGCGACGTCATTTTAAACGATAGGAGTTTGCCGTGCGAAGTTTCATGGAAGAGTGTCCTGAGCAGGCCACCCTACCCAAGTGTAGCACGTAGCTTATTCCGTAAATTCTGAATTTTGTAAAAGAACCCTCAAAGAACCATTATTTATTAATGCTCCGTGGGTGAGCCTATCTCGATAGATCTGTATAGTACAGTCAAATATTCGGGCGCAATATATATTTGTGCCATTGACATCTAGGTAAACATAACCATACCAGGACATACGTTTATATGTATGGATCCAACTGACTTCATAAACCTAAAGCATGTGAGTGAGCCAGATATTATCAATGGAAATCGCCACTGAGTTTGTGTTTTGCTTGTTTAAATGACTGTTAACGTCGTACTTAGGGTTATTTGACTCACAGGACGGCGTGTCCGAATGGGAGAAGGATACCGCCCCGACACCACTGGTATCAAACAAAAAAAAACATCCCAGGCCAAATACAGGACACTCACAAGACAATACAATGACATCACAAACATGTAGGCTTCCAGTTACTATTAAGCTCAGAAAGCACCCTGGGAACCAACCGCATTAACGTTTGATTGGGGTTTAACGTCGTACTCAAGGGTATTTCACTTATATGACGACGGATTGTCCACTCCGCAATGTACACAGCATATTACGGAGAAAAACTGAGAAGAAACCTCGTAAAAACCACCCCAAGATTGCTGGAGCCACAACGTGTGACTCACTCATGTACCTGATAGTCGTCAGGCGGATTCGATCCGTTGAACGGTAAATCGAAGAAAGGTTCAGTTTAGGAATCGCATTCACACAACTAAGTGATGGCCGTGGGGTCCCTATAGTCATTGCGGGAATGAACACAACTGTTATGTACTGTGTGATGCAGGACCAGTACCGATGCACCCGCGTTTAACGACCCCTTTCCCGAAAATAAATCTTCGCTCTAGATAAATCTTTATTCTGGTCAAACCTGACAGCTGTATAAAAACCAATAAACCCAATGTCCGCCAGTATCGCTTTGATTGGTAAGTCCAACGCCAGAGGAATGGGTCAATGGATATTCTCAGATGGTAATAATTTTTTTGAAAGAAAGAAGAATATTGTTGTCTCTGAGATGATCCAGATGGCGGACTCAACTTGATAGATCATTAAGCACACTGGTCCAAATGTGTACACGAATGACGAGAAGACGGTAAAATGGGAAGAGTAGATAAATAATTGCCCTCATCAGTACATTTATCGCTGTGTTGACTTCAACTAATGCCTACATCATGTATACATGTATGTATATTGGTCCCATTTGCTTAAATTGCCTTATGTTTCACATGGTATATTGTAGACACAACATGCTCGATTGCATGTGAAACTGAATTCTTTGATGGGAATTATAAAGCTTCTTTGATAGTCACTGCTCGATCTTTAAAAGGATGCCGGAGTTTGCTCTATTATAATTTTCTTTAATTATTATTAATCAACACTGAACATTCTTTAAATTTGTACATTACTCGATCGCACTCTTCAGACAAAACTGTATATGTTTGTGGCTTTTAGTACAGAATTCAATAGCCGAGTAGCATTGTGATATCCTAGTACTTAAAGTGACTTAGTTACGATTAGATATTCTTAGAGATTGTCCGCATATTGATTTGATGACTACATAGTAAGAACATGGAGTTATAGATCTCTTTAGGGTCGCTTGTATCATAATGCCTTACAATCAATGACGTAATATACAATGTCGTAAACATTACAATGATATGAAGAACATTACAAGCATGAAGAAGGTGCTTGTAGATTACAAAAACATATTGTAAATAAGGGACGTGAAGCCTAAATATGGGCTTTTTGATAAGCAATCCTTACACGGATCTCTAAGTTTTTTAATAAACTTCGAAATAAATTTATAAATCGTCTCAATGGGCTTTAAAAGTTTTTGACATGTTAGCCAGTTACTTCACTCTCTGTATGGACAGGATTTTGATTTGTGTTATTTTCCTTAACGTGTTAATGAAGGAGTCCTCACGGCTAATCCACTATAACCAAAATAATCTGAGCGTTCCATCAATCGATAATGGTACCGAGCTGACCGGTACAAGCGAGACATCAGCTATCGGTGTCACATCCAGGGACGTCTGCCGACGTCTCAAAGGTGATCCAGTGTGTTTTTTTATCTTGCTTGCCACCATTGAATCCCTCTGGGTTTATTATATTATTTGAATGTTACACTATAAAGTAGAGTAAACTTACAACTCCAATAAAATATACACATGGATACAAGGTGATTCAATATTTTTAGCGAGATTTTTAAAGATGGTTTGACAATATTTTAAATAAACTGAAATATTGAATCACCATGTAAACATGTGTATCTTTTATTGGAATTCTTGACAATGGTTTTAAAATAAACCGAAATATTGAATCAACGTGTATCCATGTGTATTTTGAGTGGAATTCTTGGAACTGGGTTTAAAATAAACCGAAATATTGAATCACCGTGTCTGCATTGGACAGTTTTTATTGGAGTTTTTATTGGAGTTCTAAGTTTTCTCATGAAACTCATCAGTGGGAATAATGCTACATACAACTATCCCTTTTTTAAACCATAATAACTTACTGGCTCCTGTCTCTACAGTGCAAATATATATCCATATTTCCTTCATACCTTAACGTTTGGGACACAGCTTCCGACGATTTCATCGTTCAGTTTCGGTTCATTCAAAACCTCAACTAGTGACAAGATACAAATTACAGGAACTATTCTATTTTCAATTTGCTAACGTTTTCCTATGCTTCCTAACAACAACGGGTCCTCTGTAGCTCGGCAATCCCATCTCAGACAAAATATTTAATATTAATATCAGTTCATCACAGAACATGTTGGTCCCATACGGCGACGTGTCCGCGCAATACAATCGTCAACAGATTCACTACACGAGACTTAACACATGGCATTTCTTTTACCCTCTGTTAAGTCCGTCTCTGTCCAGTTCCAATTCCCAAATATTCCATATAGCTGTGTTAAATGATTACCTTATTTATTGCACAGTTCGATATGTTGCTTGTCATTTTTATGCTTTGTTTGCCTTCAGTATTTATTGTTATGTACTGACTTGAATAAAAGCAACTGTGTGAACCTTTTCTGTGTCATATTTCAGTAAAATCACTGTTTAACTTAAAATGCAGTCGTTTTTTTTAA
>JARFOD010096197.1:0-17100 GCA_031763545.1 Mopalia muscosa | reverse complement strand
CAGTTGATGTAAATAGTGTAAAAGAAGTAGCAATTCGAAAAAGAAAAATGTACTTTTTATGCAAAATATTTTTTTCTGTAAGTTTTAGAAAAAAATAATTAACTTACTATTGTTCTGCAGAAAAAGACATTTCAGAATATAAAAACATGTGCTGAAAAATTCAGAGTAGTTTAGAAGTAAAACGGCGAAATGTAAAAACACTCAGTAGGGGGGGGGGTCCTTAAAGGACCTTCCATGATTAAACGAAAACAATCCATAATAAGACGCATTCCATGATTAAGCACAACCTGGATTAAACGCCCAACAAGGCTTAGTACCATATGGCAAGTACATGCATATAGAAAAGAAGATGGGTGGTCACTCTTGTAGTCTATTCACCGTGTACCGTGTTAAAATGTCATTGCTTCAAATCCACTAATCACATCAAATAAACAAATTCTACCTGTCCGTGTGAGATAGTCCATTTTAAAATCCCCAACTAGGATTATCGTCATGTTCGTTATCTACAATTCTCATATTGTGCTTGCAATCACAACTGTTCGTTCTTTCTCGGAACAGACCCTGAATTCGGTCTCCGTGATTGGATAATATCGATGACCTATTTCTAGAGTGATTTCCTGGACAAGTATTATTAGCTATGGACTGGTGTAGACCAGAACGCTTGTATAGCTTGTATTTATACCCAGAGATATATTCCAAAGCATAATGTTATGCATCCAAGACAGTATCTCTGTACATACTGTGAAAAAGGAATATTGAAAAGTGGTGTTTTATGTGGAGTCCTCTGTGTAAACAGGCGTTAAATTGTATGTCCTGAGAAACGTGTTTCTTCTATTACGTATTGCTGCGCGATCCATTTTACACGGACAACAAGGATATTCCAAGATGTTATTTTGGATTCCAATTTTATACATTGGCGCCTTTTGTTCTGCTAGCACACGCCATAATTATACCAAAGGTATGTTATTTTGAACAAATTTAAAGCTTTTGTTACGTTGAACTTTGCTCTGTTTTAAAATTTAATTTAGGTTTCTCTGCTTCAAATGATGACTTTTAGTTTGTCCACGCTATTGTACTGAGGCTTTTTAACATGGTTTATTGCAAAGACAGTTATCATGCCGCTGGAATAATAACACAGGTACATGTTTTTCCTTTAGTTTGCTAAAAGAGACAGGCTCACACGGCTTCATGGTTAAGCATTATCAGGTGATAGAAAGTAATTCTGTGACATGTCATCCATATTTGTTATATGACTGTCAAATATGCATCTAAGCTGATGCCGTAACTTAAAACATGCTCGACTGCAATTTGTTATTGTATCATGGCTATTCTATATCACAAACACAAAGAGTATTTCACCCTGTAGTCACCTTAATTTTCATTGTTAAGTAAATCTAGTATGAATATTTCTTAAAGTTATATTAAAATACAATGAACATAAAACCAGGTTTCTTGTGCCTATGTGAGGGATGCAGAATAATCTTCGCTAGATTTTGTCACTCTACACAATTTCAGGAGTAATCCTGGACGCCATCCAACCTTTAAAAACATTGTTACAGACTGGACTAATAATATTTCTGTGGATCTCACGATAAACTTGCTATGGTTGAACGTTACAGGCCATGACATGTTTAACTTTTTAACAATAGGTATGTAAATAAAGATGGAATGATTTATTTAAATAATATTTAACGCACCACAGTAGGTAGTCCACTTGAAATACGGCAACGTACTAATGGTACCGGGTTCTTGTAGAATTAAGCAGTAGTCTTGTCAAATAATTTCCCAAATACACCTCAGACTTTACTGACGGTACGAAACCAATTCCGAAATGAGAAAGAATCCTATGCAGTTGTGTTCCATAATCTCTACCCATGGGTCTGTTGCAACGAAGAATAAAATAGTATAAGATATCCGAATATATGTATATATTATGCTCAAACGGTAGAGTGTTAGACCTTCAATCTAAATGTTCCGGGTTCGAATCCGTGTGGAGGCAAGCACATATTTCCCACTTCATTTATGAAAAAAATATGTTATTTTTTCTTTCTATATTTATTAAATAAATATATTATATTTGAATCCCCATTTCAACTCTTTACAGGGCTGAGGATAGTTTGAATTTCGATTCTGACAAATCTACAGTGTGTATACCCAATCGTTTACAGAATTTTACAGAAATGAATACTCGTGGTAAAGAGAAATTGCTTTGACATTTTGTTCATACTACATACGTTCTGTTTCCTGATTAAATTATTTCGTCACATTATATACTAGTCACTTTTTCTGTGCTGACAAACACTGTATTTTGCGAAGTGTTTCATCAAACAGGCAGTAAATGAGAAGAAATGTTAACGTGAAGATATTTTGTGGCCCTAGGTTTTTTTTTCCAAACAGCAATGTTTAGATAAAACAGATAATGTGCTTAACTAAGTGAAAAATCATTACTGTTTGCATTCAGATGCTAGCAAATGGTCGTGTTACAAAAGCCCGGTGTTTGCATACACTTTATATGAAACAGTTGCTCACATCACACATCAATTTAACGACTGCACATCTAAAATGTTATACAATAAGCTGCGCCAATCAAAACAAGCAAAATATATCAATGTCTCAATTTCAATATACTAAATTCCACACTGATTTTAAGAAAATCTTCTTATGATTAAACCTATTGAGTTCCGCTAACCTTCACATAAACATATATTTTTGCTTGGGTTACGAAGTTCCTGGTTCAACTTGGTATTTTCTTTTACAGATTATCTCGACGGAGTCGTTTCATTTCGGAACTGTCGCCAAACAATTTTAACCACAACGATATTCAGTTTGAAAGGCATTTTGCATGTTACAAACTCTTCCCAAACTTGCCGATCTATTTCCCATTTCTTCAAGGATAACACAATGTATTTTGGTCAAACTTGTCTCGTGCAGGATATGATTCATGCAAATGGTTGGAAAAGTGCCACGCGTGTATTCGGACGGTCGACAAGTAAGTAGAAACGTAAAGTGTGTGCGATTTCATTAAATTAACATACACTGGTTGATAGGTGGGATGGTGGATTTGTAAATTCTTGCATGATTGATTGATTGATTATCTGGTCGATTGATTGATTGATTGGTCGATTGGTGTACGCCTAAATCGGACGTATTTAATAGTTCAAGAGGATATGCCTAATCACAAACAAATGACAATGTTCAAGAGTTAAGTATCCTTCGCACCTTAGAGACTTTGTGCCTTCCAACCCAGATAAAACAATTCGTTATACGTGTTTTCGTTAAAACGGATACAGCATAATGGTGTAAAAGCTTATTTTCAGGAAAAGATCGCAGAAATCGTTTGATGTTTGAGTTGTCAGAAGATAAGATTCTCATTCACGCAGTTGTCCTTGACAAACATAGCGGAGATCTTCAGAAACTCATTTCGCACCACCTCCGTATGTAGTCATTCTTGCAAGCTATTCGGAATTCAGAAACTTATTTAAGGTAAGCATATGTATTTAGCGCCGCTTACGCATTTTAGTTTGAAACTGCAAATTTTGACGATTATTGCCAATAGTAGGGACTGTATCCAGTTATCGGTCGTTTTCTCATTGGTGGTTTTTTTTGTAAAGGACGATGTAGGAAACCATCGGTGTTCAATGCCTTTTTTTTTGTTCACTGATGCGGGACTCCCATTGCAGCATGGTATGGGGTAGTTAAATCTCTGCCGTACTCTTCTGTTCAGTCATATTTTGCCATTGTGTGAAGTTTGGTATATCTGCCGAAGGTATTTAAATGCTTTCTTTAACGATGTCGGACAGGTTTGTATTTGTATTATTAAACACCGCTGAATCTCTTGCTTATTATAGTCCAGTCCTTAAGCTGTAGCTTTTAATTGACACCGATGGCATGTCAACATCAACAACTGAGTTGTACTTATCTACATCGATCACAATAAGTCCGAAACCGCTGTATGCCTTTCACCGTGGGCGTTTAACACTTATCAACTACTGCCTGCCGTTAATCTTGCCGGTGATTGCCGAACCTGGAGACCGAGTATGTGTATTGGCAACGATACACAGCTAGCCAAGCTGTGAAAAAAAAAACATGGGTTTAGAGCCGTATCGGTTGTTTTTCTCAAATAAACCATTGAAGCGTCAAACGATAACTGGGTACACTCCCTTAATACAACAAGTTTTACAAGTATAATTGCTTCCACATGATCAAAACACCAAAATTCTATCAGATTAATATACGGATATTTCTTCAGATCCAAACACCAACAGTTTAAAACATTGATATTCCATTGGATGGAAACACCAACAATTCAAAACACTATTCCATTAGATCAAAACAGCAACAATCCAAAACACTGATTTTCCAAAAGAACTATAAACACTGATATTCCAACAGAACAAACACTGTTATTCCATCATATCCAAACGACAATTTAAACCGTTCAAAACACCGCCATTCCATCAGATTAAAACACGGATATTTCATCAGATCCAAACACCAACAGTTTAAAACATTGATATTCCATTGCATGGAAACACCAACAATCCCAAACACTGATATCCCATTAGATCAAAATACCAACAATCCAAAACACTTATATTCCATCGGAACAAAACCCCAACAGATCAAAACTACAACAGATCAAAACACTGATATTCCAACAGAACTGAAAAATTGATATTCCAACAAAACAAACACTGATATTCCATCGGATCAAAACATCTTACACTGTATAATGTGACAATGTACTTTAACAGGAACATCTCCAGCATGTACGTGAACTATACCTGAGCAAAGCATTTTGCATCAGTCAAGCTATATTTATGGCTTTCAACTCTCTCGTTGAAAAGCAGCCCAAATATCTTTATACTCGAATCTGTGTCATTGGAACTAGCTTGTGAAAATGGAATCCACATAACATAATGAAACCGTCTTAAATTCTTTATTTGTTTGTTTGCTCTACTGGCTTTTTACTCCAATTATATAATGCCATAGCAGCGATGTCATGGGGTGCAGCTCAAGGGTTAAGTTTGATTGATTGATCAATTGGTGTTTGCGCCGTGCTCAACGTTATTTCACTGATAATTGACACTAGCAAAAAAAGGTGTTAAGCATTTCCATAATGTTGGAAAGCTGACTTTCCCCTGGTGCTAAAGTAAAGACAGCATTACTGCTCTTAAAAAAAAACTGCCCTTGCCAGAATGCCAAGTGTGAAGGACAAAACGCTCTACGTCAAAACATCAAATAAATGAAAGTAGTAAACTAGTTTTAATCTCCAATGGCATTTGTTTGAAAGAAATCTCAAGGCTTGCAGAAATGTGTTACCCATGCTATTTATTATTTGCCCAATTGGAGTCTGGAGAACACCGAAACAACGCAAATGTTTCACATTACAAGGACATTGTCCGGCAGAATCTCTCTGTAAGCCAAATAAAACAAATCTCAGCTATATCACTGATTAATTGCATTACATTGTTATTACTGTAAAGTAAAAACTAAGTAAAAAAAACATAAACTTGCATTGTTACGCGTTGCCACCATTGTTTCATTCTATTTATGGCTTTCAATTTTTTTCTGGAATAATATATGTAAATTGATATCATTAAAATATTATTACTTTACTCTCCCCAAAAAGAAACCCAACATAACAAACAAAATTTAAAACATGAATTCTTTAAAAAATTTGCGTGATTGAGACATGACAATATGATCATGTTTAATGTAAAAATACGATAATTGAATTTAAGCACATGAAAGTGGCTGTCTTTGTGTAACGCTCCAGAAGAAGGCGTAGGGAAAAACTTAGGGCAGTTGCACGTGCGATTCATGCCTAATAATTAAGCGAGTTGAATGGGTATAAAACACACATAGCCGTTCAATTGAATTCAGTCTTTAAACGTCCTCATCTGAACAACCAATGTGCTTATTTCTGTATTTAAAATGATGTTAAATTTTTTTATTTGGATTAAAAATTAATGTTGCCTTTCTTTTTGGGAGAGTATATTACTACTTTTACTACAAATATTATTTGTCTTTGATAATTTTGCGGTTTGTTTTAAATGACATCACAGCTTCACCCCATTAAATTGTTATTTCAGATCAATATTCATGGACTTAATAATCATTTAAGCTTGGATATAAACGGAATCCAACTATATAATGTACAAATTCCATTGTTAATGTATAATATGGCCTCTCCAGTTTTGCTTGTGTGACCATGAACGTTAAAATTTCGAGTAACATAATTCCTTTGTTTCTGTTAGTGTATAAATTGAGGACCTACTTATATACAAATCTGCGCCATTTTGTTCTTTAAATGTGTACTCCCTTGGAAGCCGCTAGCATATAGAGGGAGATCAACAATTTCTTTATTTATGATAAACTATATTTTAACGGTGGGCACGCATAGTTTTTATTCGTCCGATGTTGGATGAACATGATTAAATCCCAATTACAGATCATTGGCCAGCATTATTGTGGAAGGAATACTGGGTAGTAGATAAACCCACGACGTTCTGCTGGTTACTGGCATACCAACCCACACACGGTTACGCATGCGCTCACTAGAGCATACACTCCAGACCACTTAGTATTTTAAATACTAAGTTTGATCTTAAATCGCTATATGTTCCTTGCATATTTGTCAATTTCTTGTGTTTTTTTGGCAACATGTTTTATTTGGTTTATAGTGAAAAAAATTATCTTATAAAGGCAATTAAAGAAGTCCCAAGAATAAATATTTGATGTCATTGAAACAACAAGGTATGATAAACCTAGGACAATGTCCGTTTCTGGTCTGAAAGTTGTAGGCCTAATTACAATCTCGCTTTTTATCGCATACTGCAAGGAAAATTGCTTCTTAAATGCTGCAAATGGGTACAATGGATTCCCAAGAATATTATTGATGGCATAATATAACTTCAATAAAGCCGATACTCTATGCTGTTTCACATGCTAAAAGTCTGGTCCATACAGCACTGATACTTAATTGGTATACTATCTATATAGATTGTGTACTTGATATGCCCTATTGCATGTTGCAGGAAAGATTTGCTGGTTAATTTCTGCCAGGAATGCAATTAACTGACCTTTGCTTTGTCATTAACATATGAATTTGTGTTACCGTAGTGTGAGTATCATCTGCTATGGAGATGTTGATTTTTTTGTCTTCCTGTTTTATATTCGTGTTACTTTTGATCTTGTATGTTTAACAACATGCCATATAATAACTTGTCATGTGAATACCACAGTCCATATTCATTGTGATAAAGTCATGGCATAAATCATTTCCTGAATGGACACGCAATAACCTAAATAAGTAAGTAAGTAAACAATTAATTGACTGGTCTGTGTAAATATTGAAAAGCACAGTATGTTATATGCACTGCCGCATATTTTGTGTGCACATATACAGTACAATTTGAATTGACTGATTTAGCCAATATTTACATTGGCATATGGAAACAATGTTTAAATATAATAACCTGATGATATATAGTTGTCACCAGAGCTATATTTACAAAAATCCATATTATGCAAATATTATAGAGTTATCACGTTATTTCGTGCATCTTGCCTAGACAATTATGTTTGATAAGTAAATTCTTCCTTATGGAGCTCTGGAGAAAACAATTAGTGAAACGTGTTCATTGTTCAGCGGAGTGTTATTTGTACAAACAAACGAGACGGATGCATTCTACCGTAATTATTGCCCGCGGAACAGCTGCAAACAAGGCGATTTTTGTTATGTCGTTAATTCTACTCGGTTTTGGCTCTTGTTATGTATTTGTAGACAACAATTTTTTAAAAAATTGGTTGCTTGTGATTGTAATTTAAAAATATGCCGATGGAATGACATACTAAGCAGTTGAATCAAATTTCAAACTTATTCTGCTTACCTCCCATCTCGGTAATGATCATATCATATCCTGGATTACTCCATCGTGTTAATGGGCGAACATGTTTTTATGTCTTTGGGGTATGAGCGAGGCCCAAAAAACACTTGCGACCAAGAAATATTCAGCTGAAGTTGTACAAAAGCGGCACCAGGTTGTACACACTTTTAGTTGCTCTAATATAATATACAAATTGTTAATTGATTTGATGATAAATTCCTTATTGCGACTTTGGGCATATACAAGTTTCCAGGATGGTCGTAAAATTCCATTTACTTTCGACAAACGTGTATGGGTCTACCAAATATGTTTGTGTTTTGCATCATAGTAGGTTTTTTCTCCAAATTCAGAAGTTTGTTCTTTGTTGTTTCTCTTTCGTTTAGAAGATCTCTACCAGTCCAGGTTATTCTTTTGTTTTATCAGAAATATTACCTTGTCTTGTCAAACAACTAATACCTTCCTCTCAGTGGACAGAAATCAGAATGAGAAACGTCCCAGTTCACTCTACTGACCACGTTGGGCAACGGAGGAAACGTCGACATTTTCAACGGAAAAGTAAACATTCGACTCATGGCAAAACTGATGATATGGGAGGCAGAACACTCAGAGTTGCATCCCTACAGGTACAGTGTTTTGTTAGTTTGACAAAACTTTCTGTTTATGAACAAATTCTAGTCCCGAAATTTTGCGGATTGAAATCTGTCCGGGAATCGAATCCACGATCCACTTCCGCTACCTAGACCCCAGTTGACTTACCTTTTATTTTGTAGTAGGCCGGGTAGAATGTGTTATACCAAAATAACGAAAAGGCTGTTAAAGTTCACTTTCTAAGAGACTAAAAAATCATTCGTCCTGCAGGTACATTTACAAGCTACTTACAATGTCATATCTACTAATGAAAGTAGCCTACACAGAAACGGAATATGTCACTTTAATTCGTGTCGTTAAGTTATTACGATTAAATATATGTCTTTAAGCATAGCAATTGCTGGAATGGAGTTACATTCCGTTGTAACCGCGCATTTGTCAGCTTTGATGTATAATTTCAGTTCAATTTTTACTTCTTTTGAAACAATTAGATATGATTATTTTGACAAATTTGTTCATTTTTCTTTCCTGTTTTATTTGCGCCTGTGGCGAGGTTTGTTTTCCTGGTTTGACCAATTTGGAGAAATTAAGAAACTGTCTTAGAATGGTGGTTTGCATGAAGATAAAACAACTGCACCTACCAGGCACTGGACAGTAACGTTTCATATTGCACTGATTAGATTTACATAAAGGTCACAGAAAAGTGTGCTTATAGCTTTAAATTGTTTGCTTTGTAAAATGCTATAATGTTATTAAATTGTGTGGAGGACTGTCCATGCCATATTAAGTATTTTTAATAAATACTCTTGCAACCCGCATTGATGCCTTGGAAAGAATAGAGGTAGAAATCAGGCTCCCCCTCTACTAGTTGCCCACCTGTGTTTTCTTGAAGGCGGCCCACTGTCAACCAATATATTCTTTTATTGACCGTAAGCCCGGGGCTCATTGGTACAAAATATATGAACATTTATCTCACTATACATTATTTTCATTACAATAGACAAAGTCATGTTACACGGCGATCAATTTGGTGCGAATATCTAAGGCTTTAAATATAAATTTTGCTAAAGACCGCAACATGCGGGTTTTCTCTGTTGAGAGGAGTTCACATAATTTAAACATAGACGGACGTAGGGTATAATATGGCTTAATGAGTTGTTGTCTGATTGTTTGATACGCGGTACACTTGAGGATAAAATGAAACTCGTCTTCCACATCACCACAGTTACATATTCTACAGAGTCTATCATTTAACAATGTATTGTCATAACCACCCACAGTTAAAAGCCAACAGAAGATATAGTGCTGGTGGCTCGCCAAAATGAAAAACTCTACATCAATTTTTATGAAAGTAAATAAATAATTTTGACTTCGTTGTAAACTCGATATTTACAATATGTATGTATGTCTTTTTCAGTTGATTTGTTTCTCTTTTTGATGTTTACTGCCAAGGGTGGAGTCTGATTGAACTATGTCCTTTAAATATAAATATTTTAAAAAAAATTCACTATGGTTACGCAACAGAGCTTAAATACATCTGAATGTGACGTAAAACGCTAATCAATCAACAATAAATATTCATCAAAATTGTTTCAATATACGCACATGCAGTTGATGTGTTTATGATATTTTTGTATTTGAATCTTCTATTTGTCATTTCTTGCCATTGTGTATAGGCAATGACTTCGAGGGTGATTTATTTCATGCATTGAGCTGGCACGTTATGTGCGTGAGATGATCTTATGTACGGCGTAAAACACCAATTAAAGAAAAACTAATCCTAAGATGTAAGGTGAACTGACTGTGGCTGTTTAAGATAAAACTTTAATATAATCAATCTGTCTATTGTCTAATCCATTTAAGATACCAGGGATACCGGCTTCACGGGCGAAATACAGTGACGCCACATATGGTGCCTTTAACAAAGAGCTGTTATCAGAACTAGCTCAAGTTCTCAATTTCAAGTAGGTACAAAACAAAAATGTTTTTCTATTGGTTTACTATGGTTGGCTCCCTTTTCATTTTGGTTTGTTTGAGTGTTTTTATATTGTATATTTTTTCCCAGATTTTTACTTTATTTTTAGCAACTATTTTCTACAATAGCTACTAGGCTATTGCTCATGTCATGCTTATTATTGCCGGATAACTCATAAGGAGCATAATTGAGTGCGTAGACGTGTACGTGTTATTAATTTTTTTTATTTCATTGGAGTTTATTTCGTTTTACATTATCTAAAGTGCTCAGTCTAAACGCCCTTTTATAATAAGACAGCCAACTGTGACTTACAAAAGTTTGCTGATAAGAGGCTTTATAAGTAGGCCTACCATACAAGTTCAAAAGGTATCAGACGGTATCGTGGCCAATAAAACGACATATTTTATTATATATTAAACTATCAATTTAACATCGTAACGATGTAAGAAACACAAAAACAATCTACCAATAAGCCTGTAGCACCCAGTCTTAAATTTGCCATAGTTCATAGCAATTTATTACATTTTATATTTACTTATTTTTCCTGATTTAGACAACTTTTTTTATGTATTGTATAAGTCATACCTGCTACTATTGCGTATTTTAGCTAACCACTCTAATTGGCTAACATCTAGAAGCCTTGGCTTGTTAAGCTGTATTTATTAAAGATATTGCCATATGGTTGATACCTAAAGCTGTATTTATTAAAGATATTGCCATATGGTTGATACCTAGAAAACGTATAAATATACTCCAATATTCACAGAACGTTTTGCAACTTGTTTTATCTGGGAATACCATTAAGTTACTGGTTCCTAGAGAACATCAGATGTGCCTTATACAAAATACAAATATTTTGTTGATGTGGTCGAATTTTGATCTGTCATTCAAAAAAGGGTATATACGTCATCATTTACAAGAAAGCCAAATTAAGGTTATGACTTTCATCCGTCAACAGCCGCATTTATTCTGTAGGTTTCGGTTTTGAGATTGGTTATGGTGCGAACTGTCCAAGTGAACAGCGTGGTCGGATGGCCTTTTTGGGACTTACCCGGCGAACATGGGGTATAATAGAAGTCGTGCTTCGTGTCGATAACCGTCTGTTCGTTAACTGACGCTGTGTGGGGATGTGTGAGCAAAGTTTTACAGTCTATAAGTGTAGCCAAAGCAGTGACTCTAAAAGCATTTTCGATATAACCGAATATCGTTAGAGACGGAATTGAACTAATATCAAAACTTCAATACATCAATCGAAACTATCTTTTAATATTATTTCTTGATTAACATCCTGACGGGTTTGGTTGTTTATTTTAATATCAACTAATTTACCGTAACAGAATGTGGTGGCAGCAGTGGGATAAAACAGGCAGTTAAGGCAGATAAGATGAATAGTATTGGTTGGACCGTAAATCGTTTTGGATTATGAACTTTTAATGCCTTAAACATTTGTGAGCTTATAACGGCGGAAAATGAAAAAAATGAGTAGAGTGAAATACCTGTGCAACGAAAAAAAACCAAAACATTCAGTCATTCCGAAGCTGAGATAATGAAGAATATCTTGATGAGCTAAATGTATATTACGAGCAACTGGTGTGCCAGATAGTTATATTAAAGGAAGGATTTTGGCGGGCTTTTTTTTACACTTCGTGCAGGAGTTAAAAACCTGCCAAGAAAGTGAATGAAAACGACAATCAGATAAACAGACTGAAAAGTTAACTGAATATGGGGACATTATTATGAAAGAGGCTTCATGAACATTTGTCAAAACTGCACGAAGTATTTCAAAGACTCAGAAGTTTTTATCACAGGTTTATTTTGTGAACCTGAAGTTTATTTTTTGAACCTTGTTGTTTCAGCTCAGGGTGTCCGTCCTCACCCATATAAGGTCATATCTGCGGAAAATTTTACAGTTCTCAGAAACGTTAAAGTGGCTCGAAGTTTTCTAGGACTAATATCATATTTGTTCCAGTCTTTGCTTGTGTAGCGACAGCACTTAGTAAACTTACTAGAAAAGACAAGATTCGTTTGCATAAAGCAGCCAAATAGGTTTGATAAACTTAGAACTGTGTTATCTGAAAATAGCGTGTTAGACTGCCCCGATTTTCATAAAAAGTTTTTGTTTTAATAATTGATGCAAGTGATCAAGCTTTAGGGACTGTCCTTAGTTAGTACATTGATGGAGTACAGTACTTTACAAAAAAGTGGAAAAAAGTGTACAGTCACTGAAAAAAGAATCACTGCCACTACTTTAGGTTATGAAAGAGTTAAGGTGGTATTTGTATGGACAAAAATATCAAATATGCGTATCATAATCCGTTCAAGTGGCAAATGTTTTTCAAAAGTCCTACTGGAAGATATTTCATATTATTTGTTAATTAATATTATAACAGATTTGGTTGAGGCTTGTTAGCAATACCAACATTTATTCACCATACACCTACAGGTTCTGTCTTCACCGTAGCTCTTGATACGATGCCTGTGGCCACAACAGGTAGAATTTTTTTGTTTTGTTTTTTAAATAAGCTGGTTGTGACAATGCTCGATTAAGGCATCCAATGAGTTTAACTAAAACTTCTGCCGGAAGTTTATTTTCATCATATCGGCAATTATTAAGCGTGGGTGAGTACTTCATGACATGCATTACTGTTTTGATAGAATGAGTCATGTGTTCATTTTGTTCTGCGGAGGCGCCTGGCCACAGGCCTCCTTTCTACTGCATGTTGAACGAAACTTATTCAACAGTTGTGATTTAATCTTATTTAACAGAGTGGAGTATGTTGAATCTGAAGATGGTCTTTATGGAGCCCCACTCGGAAATGGTTCCTGGAACGGAATGATAGGAATGGTTTTAAATGGGGTAAGAATTAATTGGTAAATAGAATCATTGTAAACGAAGCTTTATTGGTAACCCATGTGACAGTTTCCTCGCAGAGTGTTGAATGGAAACATGTTGACGTCATTTGTGAGAGTCTCACGAAATCTCACCGAAGCTGACATTTTGAGTGAAGACATTCACCGTATGTGGCGTTTCTAATCCCTTTATACTAAACCAAGATTAAATTGTAGACACTATGTAGAAATCAGTGAATTGACAAAAAGAACCCTTTGAGTTAAAATGATCTTATGGGTTATAAACCGAAAAGCCTTTATTAACTCTTCTTATTTCGTTATAAAATTTATCGAGGCTCTGTCTAAATTAATTGCCGTATTTTTACCCTAAAATCTTGTACAATTTTTAGTGTTTATTTGTTTGATTGGGATTTAATGGCGTAATCAACTTATATGACGACGGATTGACCACTTTACACTGCTACTTGCGTACAGTGGAAAGCCGAGGGGAAAGCTCGTAAAAACCACCCTCGTGATTGCCAGATGGTCGACAGACGGACTCGATCCCGTGAACGGGAAATAGAAGTAAGATCGGTAAGCGCATACGCTACCTTTAAGCCGCACCCGCGCGCCTTTTTGTGTTGTTTATTGACCAGGCAGCTATACGCTAATGCGTGGACAAATTTTCTTCTCCCTTTTGGCATCAGTATATGACTGGTAAAGAAAGATTGTATGGTCATTATGCGTCACGATTTATCAAAAATATAACAGCAATACAAAATTATTTTGGTAAATTGTAAAGCCAATGGTAGTTATAAAAAAGCAGAGGATTAGGCAGAGGTGTATATCTATTATAAAACGAAACATGCAGACCCAAGCAGGGTAAAATGCTGTTGTTTTTAAATCATTTTGAATATGTTGTAGATAGTTTTATCCTCATAATCACAAACAATCCTTGTCAATTCCAGGAAGTAGATTTGGCTACCGGGCCATTTACGGAAACATACCAGAGAGCTGAAGTAATTGAATTCACTGTACCTTTTCTAGAGCAAAGTGTTGGGATCTTTACTACAGCCGCAGATAACTCTGCACAACTTTACCAATTCGTAAAGCCTTTCCCATGTAGAGTTTGGGTTATCATTGGGGTGTTTCTTCTAACGACAGTCGCCTGTCTCTGGATGGTTACATTTTTTACACATTCTGAAGAAACAGCAAGACATATGCCCATTGCTGTGGAATACTGGATGCTTACAATTAGCTCTTTGTGTTGTCAAGGCAAGTTTAATTGCTCGTTAGGTTCGACGCTGCAACGGTACAGTATATTTTTTGTTAGATTCCTTGAGCACATGTTTTCATCTTATTTAATGATTCCTGACGGTAATTTCCCATATAGACCGAACTCCCAACCGTAAAGAAACCGGGTAGAAATGTTGAGTGTTGTATTTTGGTTTAGTATAATATAGCATCATAAAAACTGAAAATGCAATCCAGTAATATGTCTCACAAAGGAATAATGTCTTGGAGATATTTCTTTGGTTGATTGCTTTTTTATTTGTTAGTTGGCTAGTTGTTTATTTAGTTGATTGCTTTGTTGGTGGGATGGTTGATTGATTGGCGCGTGTTTGATTAATGATTGATTATTGATTGACAAAGACAGAGACTTGCAAAAAATCTCTGACATTTTTAAAGACACATGTATAGGGAATAGCTGTTAAAATAGTCAATTCAACCTTTCAGAGAAGCAGATTAAAGGTAATGTCAATTGGATTGTTAAGCGGAGATTATTTTGAAAAATGGTAAATATATGTGATCAAGTCGAACTAAGCAAACTGCTTTTCGGAATTAAAGTGTTTCTGTCTATGATATAAAGTGTCACAGCAGCTAGTAGGTAGATTCAATACCCTAATAAAGGATCATCCATGGGACGTATCCTGGGCTTAGATTTCGTTTAAGATTTAATATTTTGTGAGATCAGGATCATATATTGTTTTCAGTCTACACGGAATAGGGCAAGTAGTATAGGAAGGGCAGCTCGGTTAGTATTTATTAGTACAGAATAAGGAAGGGTTCAGCGTTAACATGTTTTAATGGTTTATATTAATTATTTAGTACAGATTGAACAGGAACATGTATAGTTTAGTTTCATTGTCCTAATTAATTCGTGCCTTATTAGAGCTATGCCGCCAGATAATGATCTTTCAGGCTGGTTTCGGCCACCCTTGCTCAAACAAGTTAACCACTTCGTTCAGCAAGTCGACGATCTCTTGATGTCAAGCAATCTTTAATGTCTTTATACTACACTTTATGGTGGTCATGTTTTGTTCTGTGTTGTATTTATTTTTTTGCCAATAGCGTAGATGGTAGTTTCCTTCACACATTGGACTGGCACGCCCTCATACAAGGGAAATAACCTTAATTACATGGTTAAACCCCTTTCAAAGTTGCTGGTGTATAATTTGTGCCGTTTCTGTTTGCACTGTTTTATTTTTAAGTAACTTTGGTTTCATTTAATTTTTATATCAGATAAATAGCAAAGCATCAAATATCCACCATTCGTTTTACTTAACAGCACCAGTGAGTGGCTTTCCATGGAAAACGGCAAATCACTCAAAATTGTATTACCTTTTTTTATTACAACTTCAGGCTAAAAAAAGTTCAAAATGAACAAAAACACTGTAATCAGTCATACGGTTAACACTTCGAACCAGGCTCACTTGAGGACGTGGTGAATGAGAATGCGCCTACATTGTCTTCAGCATTTTTTTTAGCATAACGTTCTTTTATATATTTAAGGTCCTTCCTTTCATCCCTCATCAATCTCAGCTCGATGTCTCCTGGGATTTTGGTTGTTTTTTTCTCTGATTGTTGTTGCTATGTATACAGCCAACCTTGCTGCCGTGCTTACATTGGGTAAACCAGCACAAGTAAACAGTATTCAAGACTTAGCGGATAATGAAGACATCACAGTTTTAGTACCGTTTGGTTCTAGTGCATGGACGCTATTTCAGGTCTGTTAATATAACATTTTTCTCAAATTAAAACTACTTACCTGAAAGGTTCTTTTAAAATTGTTAGTGTGATGTGAGTCAATGTGCCTGTCATTTGGGGTAGTGACCGTACTGACCGTAATATGATTATTCTAACTTAAAGAATTCATAAATGTTTAAAAGAACAACCCTAGTTGTTTTAATTAATATATTCCCAATTTTCTTCATTAATGACTTTTAAACCGGTATAAATAATTCTATGTCTTGTTTAGAATTTTCAAAAAGTTAAGTTAAATGTACCAAAACATTTATTTCAGGACTCCAAGAATGAAATTTATCAGAAAATTAATGCGCGGAAGATAGCTGTGAGGTCAACTGAGGAAGGTATGGAATTGGTCAAGAACTCAGACAAAAACTCAGCGGTTATAGGAGATAAGAGAATGCTATCCGTGAATGCGGTTAAATCATGTGGGAAAACACGGGTTGCTCACGAGGGTTTCTTTGGTGGATCTCTTGCATTTGTTTTGCCGAAGGGCTCACCATACAGAGAAACTTTGAACAGACAGTGAGTATAACAGGGGTTCAATTAAACGATACAAATAACAAATCATTCCAAAACGTTATCATCTTTGGACGATTTGCCTTGTTTTCTTTTAATAAGGCGTGACCATATATAGATATATTCAAAAAATTAACCGTAGGTTCTGTATTTAAAGATAATTTCCAACAAGTAGCACCATTGGAAGTAAACATAAAAAAGGAACATATGTAACTGATAAGTGTTAGAAATTTTAAATATGACAATATATCAAATGTTTTACTTTCTTAG